>CM067516.1:7943067-7995567 GCA_034509495.1 Acestrorhynchus altus | reverse complement strand
CATGTAAACAACGCAAACATGGACATTTCATTTACTATGTAATCCAAGCAGCTAAATGCTGTGTGTCATGTGACCTTTTTTCCCATGTTGCGTAAAAGGCTTGTATATCCGTTTTTCATTTTTACATGTTTTAACAGTGTGAATCTGACAGTCTGACACTCACAACTCACTACGGTCCTGGAGGCAGATCTACCCCTGAGGCAGAACAACTGCCATTGGTTCAGAGAGCAACCAATTAAAATAACTAGTAACATATAACTAGTGTATCTGCTCTACGCAGTGTTATATGTGGACGAAAGGTGTGCGATCCACTTTTTGTGGTTTGTTTATAGGAATTTTTTTTCACATGCTGTTGGTTTTGTGATCTAGCTAGTTTCTACAGCAGCATTTTCTGTGGTTGCTTGCTTTTCAGCTTTATGTTGTGTAGGCAGACTGTCAAGAATACTAACCTGAACATAAGCGAGAAATTCCTGAACTAATGCCACATTTACACGATGGAAGTGAAGATGTGCTGATTAATGCATTTGCAGCTGGTGTTGGCATGCAAGTACGTGAACATAGCTGTGGTCAATCTCTGCACCTAAATCACCATTGCTCAAATTTTAAATGCATTACGGTAGTGTATGGCCACAGCTTCTATCCAATCTCTTCTTTAGTGTGTGTCACTGCAGTAACTGGCACACACCACTAGGGTGAACAGGACCTGTGACAAGAAAATGGCACTATACTCTGGTATGCAGTGAAATGCTGTCTTAGAAGCTAGCAAGTTAGTTTTCCAGGCAGTTTGCTGAGAAACCAATGTAAAAAAAAAATTAAAAAGAATTTCTTAAACACAAACAACAAAATCTCAAACTGGATTTCTCACCTTCCATGCAATGCATACACATATAAAGTTCTGAGGAGAATAAACATGTCTCTAAAGCTCCGTCTCCTGGTGTTATTCTCTGAAACAATTGCGTTTCTTCTGCCTCAGCGGTAGAGCATATTAAAATACATTGAAGGTGACCCTCATTGCAATGCAGCCACGCTGATACAAAAATTTAGACTGAAACTTACATACACAGATCAAATATAACATTATGACGACCTCTTTTTTCTTCATTCACTTCATTCATTCCCATTTTATCAGCTCCTCTGACCACACAGGAGCAGTTCGTTCTATAATATTTCTCTGCATAAATCATCAGTGGTCAGGACCCCGCAGAACCACCACAGAGCAGAGCAGGTGGGTGAAAATACCTCAGCATTGCACATGACGTGGTGGAGGTGAGTTAGTGTGTGTTGCTCTGGTACAAGTGGATCAGACACAGCAGTGCTGCTGGAGTGTTTAAACTCCTCGATGTCTCTGCTGGACTGAGAACAGTTCACCAACCAGAAATATCCAGCCAACAACATCCTGTGAGCACTGAGGAAGGACTATAGGATGACCAACACAACTGTGCAGAGACAGATGAGCTTCTGTCTCACTTTTTACATCCAACTGGGAGTGTCTAGAGTGGACAGTGTTTAAACACACCACCAACACTGCTGTGACAGATCCACTCGTACAGCAACACACTAACAAACCACCATCATGTCTGCAGTGCTGAGAGTGATCCACCACCCACGTAATATTATTTAGAAGTCTGTCATATACAATGGTGCTAAATCTTATGAACCCTCCAGAATGTTCTATATTTCTGCACAAATGTGATAAGTAGATAAGGAGAACCTAGTCAAAATAACGAGGCGAAAATGTTAGACGTGCTCATTTAGTTATAAATGATCCAATCTTATGTTTATGTCAGTGGCAAAAGTATATGAACCTTTAAAAACCTGGAAAAGGTTATAAAACTACGTCTAAAGATTTTAAACTCCACCAATTCACAGTCAGACATATTGTGTACAAACGGAGGAGGAAATTCTAGACCATTACTACCTTCCCATGAGTGCTCGACCAACAAAGATCACGCCAAGAGCAAGGCATGTAATAACATGTTAATAACCTTTAAACTGAAACAGACAAAAGCATAAAAGACAAGCTGGCTTCTTAGGACAAGAACTTCTGTTCTTTTTAAAGGCAGCAAAAAAATCTGAAAATCTGACAAATAAAGAGAGAACAGGGCGAGGAAGGAAGAAAAAGAAAACAAAAGGGACAGACACAGACAGAGAGTGGGGGTATGAAGAGAGGGTGAGAGATAGAAAGAGAGAGAGAGAGAGAGAGAGAGAGAGAGATATGGAGAAAATCAGGAAGGGATGAGAAAGAGACAAAAAGGAAAGAGAACACAGAGAGAGGGGGGCATGAAGAGAGGGAGAGAGATAAAGAGAGAGGTCTGTAGAAAGAGAGGTAGGGAGACAGGGAGAGAGGTAAGAGAAAATCAGGAAGGGATGAGAAAGAGACAAAAAGGAAAGAGAATAGAGAGAGAGAGAGAGAGAGAGAGAGAGAGAGAGAGAGCAAGTGAGCTGTAGTGTCCACCAGCAAGCCTCTGGGCACGATGCCAAGTGGCAGTCTCTCTGGAAACCGTCGCCGTTAGCGATAGGTGGTAGGGCGGGTGCCAGCGTGGCGGCGACAGTGTTAGGGCTTCACTGGCTGCCAGGATGTGGGTGCACATGTATGTGTGTGTGTGCGTGTGTGTGTGTGTGAGTGTGTGTGTTTCTGTGTGTGTGTGTGTGTGTGTGTGTGTGTGTGTGTGTGTAAGCTGCAGTGTTAGGCCTCTCCTGGCTGGCTGAATTGTGCAAGATGCCAGGGTTCGATAAAAGGCAGCTGCAGCCAATGAGGGCTCATATGGCTGGGCATCCCACTTCACACACACACACAACACACACACACACACACACACACACACACACACACACACACACACATACACACACACAGGCCCTGCAACCCCAGCTCTCACCTTCCTGTATGACATTCATCCCTCATCCCTGCCATTCCTGCTTTCCCACATTCTCCCATTCAAATGGAACCACATTTAAAGTGGGGGAAATCTTAGATTTGTGTAGTGATCTACATTACACCAGTGGAGAGTGGTCATCGCTAACCAATAATGTCAGAGTTCGGGAGGGGGAAGTCCAGTTCAACTTTCGTTAGAACTCATGTATTAGTTACACCAAAGAAAGTATGTTTGCCTGAAGGGTGTAATGTTTATCCTAAATGTTGTACATAGTTTAAAAGCAATGATGTGCAAGATAATGATCGCATCACAGACTTGATCAGCTCATGCAATTGGCTACTGGTCAGCCTACTTTGATGAGAGCAGAGCACACAACCAATATGGCTATAATGTCAAGGTGCTTGACCAGTATGATAAAGCTTACTGATCAGCATGACCACCCTGACCAAGGCTCATCACCATTACCAGCATAACCAGTGTACCCAACAAGTCCAGTATGACCAAACTGCATGACCAGCATGACCAACCACTGACTATCCTGTCCGAAGTTGTAAACAAGCATGACCAACTTGACCAAGCTACCCAACCAACAGGACCAGTTTGACCAAGCTACGTACATGAGCCATATGACCAAGCTTTTTGACCAAGATGACCAACATGACTATGCCAGTGAATTGCTATGGCCACCATGACCTAGATGGTGCATCGCTATAGCCACCATGACCAATCAACTTGTCCAACAAGAAAAGTATGATGAATCTACTCCAATGAGCCAGTTACAACCAAGTAACTCAACTGACCTAACCCTCATGGCAGCATCACAAGACCAAACTACTCAAACAACATTACCAATTTGACCAAGCTGGTTGCCCAGCACAACCAACTCAACCCCATAGGTGAATGACCAAGACCAACATGACCAGGAAAACCAAGCTTGACAATCAACAGGACCAATAAGACCAATCTACTGAACCAACAAGACCTGTATGACCAAGCTTCTTAACTGACATTTGACCATATTGGTTGACCAGGATGACTAACATAACCAGTCTTCTCCACCAACAGGACCAGTATAACCAAACTGGATGACCTCATGATAAACTTAACCAAGCTAGTTGAACATGGGCCAGCTGAAATGAACAAACAACAGGAAAGAAAATAACAGGTTCTTGTAAACAACTGAACTACAGTCTACCTCTCCTTCCCACCATCACCACTAATCACTAGCTTGCTCGGAGATGAAGATATGCAACCATATGTGTGAAAACACATTGTGATATTACAGCAGAAGATGCAGTTCATACACTGTGTGTGTGTGTGTGTGTGTGTGTGTGTGTGTGTGTGTGTGTGTGTGTGTGTGTGTGAAGGACTTATCACAGATGCTCACAATTCACACAGCTGTAGCTTTTTGTAAAACATAGTTTGTAGAAAATCAGACCAAATCTCTCACCACTCATTATAATCCCTACAAATTCTTCACAAGACCAGGATTCATGCAGACATCCACCCGTTCTTCAGTTTCTGTCTTTATTCCCCTCCTCAGAAGCGTTCAAACGTTTTTAAGCTTTGCTAAAGCTTCAGTACTCCCATCCCATGCCTCGAATTCTCTCCAGAGTTTCCCTCCTTTGTTCTCTCTCTCTCTCTCTCTCTCTCTCTCTCTCTCTCTCTCTCTCTCTCTCTTTCTCCACAGTGAAAGGACCACCTTTATAGGGACATCAGCAGTGTGATTTAGTCCATGTTTCTACAACATCCAATCATATTTAGTTAAGACCACCATGTTTGATCATGTTTAAATGACTGCAAGACTGATTTCATCTGAGAACAAGACCAAGTCCAGACTAACCCCAAATAAGAACAAGATTGAGTGAAGACCAACTCCAAATCAGTGCAAGAATAGAGAGGGAGACACTATCAAGACTGGGTCTGCAGCCAAGTTAAGACTGAGTGTAAATAAGGTGTAGAGTCATAAACAAAACAGAGTCATAATCAGGTCCAAATGAGAGCCAGAATTAATACTGCAAATTCAGCAAGTCGATGCAGACTTAAAGAGCAAGACTGAGTCAAAACTGAATCTAAATGAAGAACAGACGGATCTGAGAGGGAGACTGAATCGAGACCAACTCCAAATGAGAGTGAGATGGAGAAAAGGAGTCAAGGCCAAGTATGAGAGTGAGACAGAGTCAAGGCCACGTCTAAATGAGAGAAAGACTGAGTCCCAATTAGATTTCACCAAGACTCAGATTCATAATGCATAAATGCAAGTGATACAGAGTGAGACCAACTCTATATATATAAGCTAAAATTTCATGTCTTGCCACAGTTGATATATAAACACACAATATTTTTTATTCTTATTATTACAAATATTACAAATAGCCAATGTAAACAAAATGTTTATTATTATTGAAATCTTTTGAATGCTACTATTGACGATGCTGGCTCTATGCCAGTCTTTCTCTCTCCCTCCTCCTCCCTCTCTCTCTCTCTCTCTTTTTTTTTTTTTTTCACCACTCCACTCTATCCATAGCCCTGTCTCTGAGCCATATGTCTAGGCTAAAAGCAATACCCTCGCCCTCCTCTACCAGGCCAGGGCCCAGGACCCCACAGGTAGTTGCACCCCTCCTCACCCTCCCCTGGAGGCGCCGGCTTTGTAGGCTAATTAGCAGTGAAATTGGTGAATTGCAGGCTCGGGCACATAGGCATCAACACTTCAGCCGCCACAAGCGCCACTTTAGCCACTGAAAGGGCTCCGGGACGCAGAACATGAGTGAGGGGGAAGAGGAAGGGAGGGAATGAAAGAGAGAGAGTGGGGGGCTGGGGGGGTACTGAGTGGCCTATGTGTCTCTCTGCTGTGTGTATTAAGTAGGCATCATTGCCACAGGTTCTGACTGCCATATCCAGGCCTAATGCACATACCACACTCATAATGCACTGAGGGTTGTTTATTTCTGTTTATGGACTGCTGTTTACAACATTGCCTGGTATAAACCGATTGTGTATCCTTCCGTGAACAGTAAAACCCCTTTTTGCCATATTATTTATGTATTGTTGTGTATATTTTTGGTGATTTTATTTATATATATATATATATATATATATATATATATATATATATATATATATATATATATATATATATATAAAATCACCAAAAATATACATGGGGGTATCATATATATGTATAGGGTGTCATATTTTTCCACATGACCATATATATACCTTTATGTAGTCTAACATATTACAAATCAGTTGTTTCACTGTCTGGAAAATAATAAGTACAAACATTTGAAACAATTGCCAACATGGCCATAGGCGCCCTAGCAAGTTCAGCCCAAGAACAGACCACAGGATGCATAAAGAAATCTCCAACAATCCTAGAATGTCATGTCTTGCCACAGTTCATGACAAAGTGTAGCATCTACCATCAAAAAGAGACCAATCAAGTTTGATTTTCATGAGTAGTGTGCAAGAAGAACACATTTGCTATCAAAAAAAATCTGAGCAAGACTAAAATTTGTCCGAGAACACCTAATCAAAAAGGCAGGACTTATGGAACGATGCACTTTGGACAGATGAATCTAAAGTTTAATTATGTGGGCACAGTCACAGAAAACATGTTTGCTGTAAACCAAACACAGCAATTGAGCGCAAGAACCTCAATCAGGAAATGATGGAAGTAAGCTCATTGTTTGGGGAGCTGCTTTGCTGCAGCATTGGTTGAAATCTTTATTGTATTAGAGCCTTCTTGAGGAAAATGTAAGACCGTCTGTACAAAGACCAATGCTGAAAGAATTACACACAGTGGACTGGGAAAATCTTTCTTCCAGTTGATATCAGAGACTGGTACATTATTTCAGCCAAACAAGGAAATACCAGCAATTTAATGTAATTCATGTATTGAGTTAAATCATATCCATCTCACAATATTGTTAAATTGAAGTTTAAATGTTTTAAAGTCAAAGTGTTTGCATTATATATGTAATACATATGGGACACGTTTATTAAAAATAAAATGTATTTTTGTGTGTGTGTGTGTGTGTGTGTGTGTGTGTGTGTGTGTGTGTGTGTGTGTGTGTGTGTGTGTGTGTGTGTTAGAATAGACAGCATGATAGACTGGTGTCTTATCCTTAACGATGGCAGGAAAAAAGAGATCCTTTCCATCATCCCTTCCCTTCCCCATCTCATCTGATCTGATATTAACAGCCATATTAAAATCGCAATGCAAGAAGGACTCATTTAAAATTAATAACTGGTAATTATGGAGGAAGACAGTACAGAAAGAGAGGGGGGGGTGCAGAGAGAGAGAGAGAGAGAGAGAGAGAGAGAGAGAGAGAGAGCGAGAGAGAGAGAGAGAGAGAGGTGTAATGGGATGTGAGTGAATCTAATGTTGAATCTACATTGTGGCTTTTAAAGTGACTGCTCCTGCACACAGCACTGCATTTATTTATTCTCTGCCAACCCTGGGATTACTCTAATTAACTCACCACCACCACCCCCACCCACACACAAACACACACATGCACAAACCCCCAGTAGCTGCAAGTCTGTGACAGAATTGGACACAAATATATGGGAAAAGCCCCTTTTTCACAAATATAAAAACCTGAATGTAATTTTTCAAAAACAGCAAAAAATTACTTTCAACTTGAATGAAAACTTAGTTAAATACATTTAAATATATAATTATTTATGTCCATTAAATTGAATATTCAAAGAACCTGAGCTGTGAAGGGGATCAGGTTTTCAGTCACACATTAGGAACAGTGATGGAGGCACTGCTGTGAACCTATGCTATTAAGTTTTCAGAATCCAATATAATACAAATTATTCAGTGTGTATTATGTATTTTCCAGTACCTGCTATTAATTGTTCAGTATTATTTGGTGTCCAGTATGAATTACTCAGTATCTCCAATGACGTTTTCAGAAATCTATATTAATTAATTAATTATTCAGCAACTACTACAAATTATTCAGTATCAGTATTAATTATTCAATATCTACTATGTGTTCTTTAACATTAGAGCCAAACAGTTTATTACATTTTAGTACATTGCAATGTTTTTTGCATTAGTAGTAAAAACCATAAACAGCGTCATTTTTGGTTTAGTAGATTTTTTGTAAATCTTCATTGGTGACAGTGTGATGAATTTAAGAGCCCCTGATTGATTGCCTTGTGTCCACAGGGGTCCGCTCTCAGCTGCTCTCACTGTCCAGCGCTTCAGTCAGCCCTCCTCAATTCCACAATTCCTTGGAGGCAGACCGTCCGTAAACGCTGTGTCATTACCACAGGGGTTAATGAACCCTGGCGGGAGAATAACCCTGTTGGATCAGTACCACACACACACACACACACACACACACACACACACACACACACACACACACCGGCCTCCATTTATTCAAGCTCTTTGCACACAAAAGCCTTCACTACAGAATCAGTTCTCATACAGTTTCTGGAGTTCAGTGTGTTTTTTGCTTCTTTTTAATTTTAAGGTTTATTATCATCATATTCTTTATTATTGAGGGGTTTTTTTGCTTCAGTATTACAAGCAACATGTAGATTACACTTGATACATTCACATTTCCATCCACATTCTTGTTGGTCCCATTTTTGTCCCATTAAAAAGAACTGGCTTGGATTTATGTATATTCAGTGCATGTGGGACATTCTACACCCTGGGACATCCATGATGTCCCCATAATGTACTGATAGGGACATTCTGATCATCCGATCTGTTGTTCCTCAGAGATGAGTGAGAGATCTCATCTCTCTGAGCTGTATGAGAAGTTTCCATTTAGAGCAACTTTTCTGGACCTCTCACCCTGGTCACCTCTGTCAGGCTCCACCTCTCACAAAGATCGGGCTTTTCATGGGCCCTTCTACACTTCCATTTCAGTGACCAGTAACATCCCCCCATCCACTTCTGACATCCCTGACAACAGCACACAAAAAAATATTTAAATCTTAGGATCTGAGCTCTACATTGTGTGGGCAGTTACATGCCATTTTAGGCTTCATAACTTAGGGTCAGAGTAAGCTACAGACAGGATACACATATCATAACAAATGCAAGACTTAGCATATAAAACCAAAATGGCATTGTGTTGTGATGTCATATAAGGAAGTAATTCCATTCTGGAAACAGCTAAAGTTCACTGCTTCCAACTGAATTTCAAATCCCTGTTTAAATTCCAAATCAGTTTATTTCCAAATCTGGAGCAATCTGTTCAAACTTCCTAGTACACCAGCGGACTAAGGACAGGCCAGCAATCAGAAGTATCCAGCCAACAGCATCCTGTGGGCAGTGTCCCTGACTGTTGATGAAGGACTAGAAGATGACCAGCACAAACTGTGCAGAAACAGATGAACTTCTGTCTCTGATTTTACAATCATGGAGCAATTAGGTACGTGTGTCTAATAGAGTGGCCAGTGAGTGGACACCGTGTTTAAAAACTCCAGCAGTCTGATCCACTTGTATCAGCACAGGCATGTTGTGCAATTACTCAACAACCTGTCACCTATAAGTACAGACAATGAAAGAGGCAGTGAGAGAGAGAATACATGTCCAGCATTCTCAAAATAGACCCAGTAGCCAGACTACTCTGACACACACACACACACACACACACACACACACACATCTTCACCTACACTGGCACCTGTCATTCCTGATATTATAGACAGCAAGTGAACAGTCAGCTCTTGAAGTTGATGCATCAGCAGGAAAAATGAACAAGTCTAATAATCTGAGATACTTTGACAAGAACCAAACTATAATCTTCTAGACGAATGGGTCAGAACACCTCCAAAACATTGGGCAAGTCTTGAGGGGTGCTCCTGGTATGCAGTGGTCACTACCTACCAGTGACAAGATTATGGGTGCCAATGGCTGAGGTCAATGGAGGTCCCACCTCACAACCTACAGGATTTAAAGGGACTGCGGTAATGTTAGTCAAGGTGCCAGATACCACAGGACACCTTCAGAGCTTTTGTAGAGTCCATGCCTTCGAAGGCTCAGGGCTATTTTGGCTGCACACTGTGCTCAACACTAGGCCGGAGGTGCTAATGTTATGGCCGATCTGTTCTTGTAATGATGCCAAAGATGTGCTTCTTACTCTGTGTGTGTGTGTGTGTGTGTGTGTGTGTGTGTGTGTGTGTGTGTGTGTGTGAGTGTGTGTTCAACTGTAGCTTGTTAGCGCCTGCATTAGCAGGTGTATGTAGCTTTTAAGCTGAGATGCCTTTCTTCAGTTTGAGTAAACAAACACCGTCTAACACTGTTTACTCAAACCACAGTTAAATTCGACATATGATTACTGGCAGACACAGCAAAACACACACACACACACACACACACACACTAGAAGATGCATGTAATCTTCTCAAAACACCAAAAATCCAAGTGTTAGAAAACTTTCTGTTATCAAGAGACAGTGAGTATTTTGCAACAAAACCAGGGACAGCAGACCTGAGTGATGACTTGTAGCCGTTCGTTAATCTCCTGTTACACTGAGTAAACAGGCATGTCCAGTTTAGTTATAACTACCATGAGTGGTCCAGACTAGTGACCATGAATAACATTGATTGTGTGCTAACAGCGGTGAAGGTCTGGAATATCCACTGATCAATCATAACATTATGACTTTGTCTGTGTTTCTAGACTCACTGTCCGTTCTATCGGCTACTCTGACCATATATTACATTACATTTAATATACGGCATTTAGCAGACGTCCTTATCCAGAGCGACTTACAAAAGTGCTTTGCTGTCACCAGAATATCCTTGGTTAGTGTGAATATGGAATTCAAATACTCCAAAACAGATGAGTCTTCGGGTCTGCAGGACTGCAGGACCATGTCCACAGGAGCACTTTGTAGTTCTATGATTACAGACTGCATACTTTCTTATCCTCCTTTCACCTGGGATCTTCGTAGTCAGGAACTCAAACAGACCACCATTATGTGGGTGGTGGGTCATTCCTCAGCACTGCAGGACAGTGGCATGTTGGTGATGTGTTAGTGTATTGGCAGCAATGAGGACTGTAACAGCAGAGCTGCTTGAGTGTCAAACCTGTCCACTCACTTTCCAATTTTAGTTATACCTACCTAGTTGCTTTACCTTGTCTTCGATGTAAAGTCAGAGTCAGAAGCTCATCTGTTTCTGCCTAGTCTGTGTTGGTCATCCCGTAATCCTTCATTTGTGCACACAGGACACTGCTGGATGTGTCTCCACTCTTACCAGCATATACTTACACACCTCCACCGTGTTAGTCTCATGGAGCATTTCTCAAACTGTAAGGCTTGTCTGAGGCTTATGGTCAGTAGTGGTGCATACCTACTCACGGTCAAAGAAGAGACCAGGTGCCAGAAAGATGGCTATCCTACCTTCTGCTGAAGCCAGGTCCTTGCTGTACACTGAAGTGCTGTTGCTGGTGTCCAGAGGTACAACACTACTTCCGTACTTCACATCCTCATTGTGGTTTAAGACAGTGACGTGGGTGAATAAGGTGAACTGATGGCTACAAGAAGAACACATCGCAACAAAGAGTGCAGTGCCTTCTGCTGTGTATGGGGCTTTATAACCACAGATAGCTGCAGAGTGCCCAAGCTGACCCCTGTCCACCATCGACAGCACCAAGAATGAACACTCTGAACTGAACCTTCCAAGGTTACAGCACTTAAAGTATCTTTCTGGAAGGTCAGGGAGCCAGATACCATAGATATTACCTTCAGAGCTCTTGCAGGGGGAGCTGTTTTTCTTGGCATGTGGAACATTCACAGCAGCTCATCTTGATGATTTTGATTCCCAGATTGAAACAATTTACTCTCTGAAACATTTATCACAATTGGCTGTTGCTATGGAAACATGACAACTGTTTAACTGCATCGGATCTCCAGGTTAGGTTTGTTAGAGTGTACCCTGCTGTCTGCTGTCTTTCTACATGCAAAATGAGGACAACACTGACACATACAGGAGTTACACACACACACACACACACACACACACACACACACACACACACACACACACACATACACACACACACACACACACATTGCAACACATTCACACACTGTGTAAAACAAAAAGAAAGGTCACCCAGCAAACAGAACACAAACACAAACACTCAATCAGTCACTAATGGCCACTAACAAGGGCAGAGTTTCCACCAAACACACACAAACACTGCATACACACACGATGCCATGTGTTTTCTCTCTCTCTCTCTCTCTCGTCCATCACACTCAAACACAATCATTCACAGAGGACGAGGCCCAGTCTGGCACCTCTGTCTCAGCCCAGACCAGGAGAGAGAGAGAGAGAGAGAGAGAGAGAGAGAGAGAGAGAGAGAGAGAGAGAGAGATTGTGCGATGTCACCCTTTTCAACACCCCTCCTCCCTCACAGGTTTGCCTTTGGGCTTCCTCTCTAATTAGCACAACCTCTTCAGCCTCCCTTCTCTCTCTCTCTCTCTCTCTCTCTTTCTCTTTCTCTCTCTCTCTCTCTCTCAGATGAGTGCATGCACTGTGAAATCTGGATATCATGCATCACAGCAATGCCATATTTATCTCTCTCACCCTTCCTCTCTCTCTGTTTTCCTCCACTGCTTCCGCCTCTCATCCATCTTCTCTACTGTAAGGTCTTCCGGCAACACACACCTTTCCTTCCTCCCCTCCTGGCCTCCCTCTCATTTTCCTTCCTCTCCTCTCTTCCTCCTCCTCCTTTCTCCATCCTTCTTCTGCTTTCTTTATCTCACCCTCTACACCTTCCTTCCCATCCATCTCCTTACACCCCCACCTCTCTCTCTCTCTCTCTCTCTCTCTGATGGTGAGTGTGTGTGTGACAGTGTGAGAGATGGTCGATGTTTGTGCGCAGTGATATGGATCATGTTTGCTCTATCCACTGATCTCGGTCATTTCACACACACACACACACACACACACACACACACACACACACACACACACACACACACACACACACACAGCACTGATCTGAGGCACAGTGCTGGGTAGAGATACTGTCCAACACATGGGTAATATGACTGTATCAACTGTAAAGGATGATTATACCTGTTCAGCTTTACTCTGTTACTGTATTTGTAAACTGTTGCACAATGATCAACCATAACATTATGACCACCTTCCTTGTTCAGAATTAATTGTCCCTTTAATCAGCTCCTCTTACTATTAAGGAGCACTTTGTAGTTCTGTAATTACAGACTGTAGTCCATCTGTTTCTCTGCATACTTTCTTATCCTCCTTTCACCCTGATCTTCAATGGTCAGGACTTCACAGGACCACCACAGGGCAGGTATGTATGTGGTGGGTCATTCTCAGCATCGCAGTGACACTGACACAGTGTTGCTGTAGCCAGCTGGTACAAGTAGTCAGACACTTGTACCATTATTATTATTATTATTACTATTATTATTATTATTATTATTATTAAAATTATATATATATATATATATATATATATATATATATATATATATATATATATATATATATATATATATATATATATATATATAAATATTATATAAATATTTTATTTTTATTTATTTTTTTGGAAAAGACAAATTGACTGAAATACATGAATGGTCTCTCAATATGTATAAGACATACATACAAATATGTGGAACATATGTAAAGGCCCATGTTTTCACATTCACACAATAAATGGCAACAAATCTGCTTTGTGTGTGTGTGTGTGTGTGTGTGTGTGTGTGTGTGTGTGTGTGTGTGTGTGTGTG
This sequence comes from Acestrorhynchus altus, assembly GCA_034509495.1. Lineage (NCBI taxonomy): Eukaryota > Metazoa > Chordata > Actinopteri > Characiformes > Acestrorhynchidae > Acestrorhynchus > Acestrorhynchus altus. Next base: position 7,981,934 of record CM067516.1, on the reverse strand, counting down.
TAGAATGTGTGCACAGGCTGGTGGGGAGCAGGCAGCAGCCATCTCTGTCATCTGAAACAGCTGTCCATTCCCATCCACCTATTCACACACACATGTTTACACTGTGCTGTTCCACCATTCCCCCCAGGAGACTGAAAGAGCAAGAGACAGAGAGAGAGAGAGAGAGAGAGAGAGAGAGAGAGAGAGAGAGAGAGAGAGAGAGAGAGAGAGAGAGAGAGAGAGATCCCTCCACTCCTCCCTCCTCTCTCTTCTCCCCTCCATCCATCTCTCTCTCTCCTGTTGTTGCCGGCTGCTGTCTCACTGCTGTCTCTTATCATACTGTTCTGAGATACACACACACACACACACACACACACACACACACACACACACACACACACACACACACACACACACACACACACACTCTCCCACTCTTTCTTATCATAATACTCAGAGATATGTGCACTTTATCAGTGTGTTCCAGAGGCCTGCAGGACATTTTAATGCATATTAAACAAACATGTTTTTTAATCAATTCCAGCAAATGAGGAATTTTGTGGACTGCATACACAAACAAGCAGTGGTCAAAATCTCCTAGAATATATATGTTGAAATTGCTGCCTTTGTTTATGTAAATGTTATTATTCATAGCAGTTTGGTGTGAAATGCTCTATTGTACCGTAGGTTACCATTACAAAGCTGTTTACAGTGGTGTTTGAATAGAACTGCCTGAGGAGTATAATTTAGGCAGCCCCCACAAGAATTTGAATCCAGGTTCACAACAGTGATGCTCCATAGGCTCCATAGTATTGGAAGCATACAATTTTACAAGAAGGACAAATCAGATCTCTCTCAACTGAAGGTGGAACAACATTCAGTATCAGTAGCTCCATCTCAGTTGGAGGCTGGGCAACTGTCAGTCAAACTCAGCAGCAAAACCAATCAGCATCTCCATCCTAGCTGGTGGGTGGGGTAACAGGCAATCAAACTCAACACAAACAATCACTATCTTCATCTCTGCTTGAGGTGGGACAACATTCAGTCAAATTTAGAGACAGGACCAATCTATCTCAATCTCACTTTGGAGACAGAAAAACAGGCAATCAGCTTCAGAGGCAGGAGCAATCAGCATATTCATCTTACCTAAGAGTGGAACAACATTAAGACAAACCCGACAGCAGAACCAATAAGAACCAATAGATCAGTATCTCGATTTCAGGTAGAGGTCAGGACAATAAAAATGAGAACCAATCAGTATCTCCATCTCTCTTGGGGGATAGGGAAACTGGCAGGCATGAATGCAGGGAGAATCAATGAGAAGCTCTGAGGAAACATCTAAATATGTTGCTTATGACGCTACAACCCCCTGCTGATAGCCCAGAGGTAGTACTAGGCTTAGAACAAAAACAGCATGGGGGACCACCCCTTTTGTTTGAACGAAACTAAACGAGACGAGATGAAGTGAAACGTTACCCCATGTGGGATTTCCTTTCAAAAGTTCGACTGCATCTTTCCGATTCGGAGCATTGTGGGATGTCCTTTCTCTTCCAAAGTCTTTGTTATTACAGTACAATAAACTGTCCCGACCTTGACCTTAAGCTATGCTCCTTACCTGGAATGTGAAAGTCAGTGACAGGCAGAGTTCTGTTGGATGCTTTCTCATTATTCTTTCAAGAACTCTGCTTTAATTAAAGCAGGAATGTTGACAAACCAAGGAATGCTTTACTAGTGAGTGCTGGAACAGACTCTTGAATGCTGGACTTCTGGCATATAAGTTATGTTTCTCTGTAGACCTTTCAGTTGAGTTCTGGTTGTTGCAAAGAACAAGCTTTGTGTGTCCTTGGACCTGATGTGTACATACTATGTTATTCAACTCAGGTCTTAGCTATTAGAAATTCAACAGTATTTCCATAAGCAACACATTGGGCCTCACCACATTGGCTCTTGCTTTTCCTGGACAAGACGAGGGTTAAGAGTAACATGTTCTGTGTCCAGCATGGGCTCAGAACTGGTCACAGATCACCTTCACTCTGGGATAGAAGGGTCACTTAAAAAAATGTATTCCAGTACTGATCAGCTATCCGAGAATGTAGTCTGTAACCTTATTTAAACAATAGCTGTATTGAAGTAATGCAGTCTGATTATATTCTATTACTTGATCTCTACGTCACACTGTGATGTAGCAATGCTATTGGGAAAAAAGATTACAGTTATCAGGAACAATCAATTATTAACATTTTAGACTGATATGGGCATTTTTATTGAGCTGCAAGTAGTGTTTCTGAGTATGGCATTGAATATAATATAACATATCAGATGTCTCGGTGTGGAGGTATAGAGGTTCTTAATGGTGTCCTGTGACAATTCATCCCATGCAGCTCCTGCATCCAGCAGTTCCTGTAGATTGTGCAGTAGCACCTTCAATAGCATCCCACACATTTTCAATCGGGATAGGCAAGCTCTTGAGACGGCAGCGGTATGCGGACGAGTGGTATCCTGTTGGAATAGTACATCCGTGTGTGTTCAGAAAAGGTAGGACCACTGCTTGCAGGACCTCATTAGTGTAATGTTGGGCTGACAAAGTGCCTCAAATGAACACCAAATCAGGCATTGTATGACACCAGGCATTGTGGATGTGATGAAACATTGAACTTTGCGCAGAACATGGTGCCTCCACTTATCCTGCTCAGTTCCTGGGAGCCATTGCAGTGACTTAAGCTATTCAAAAAAGTTGTTTTATTCACAAACCAACCATGTAGGAAAATCAGTGTGATTCATTATAAAATCAAACAAGTGGATGGTAAATAACATTTTTAAAGCAACATTTAGACCAAAGTCATACACTTACTATTTATGCATCAAACTAATAACTTCAATAAATTCATTCCATGTTTTGAATGTGGACCCCCAATTTAACCATTCCCTCCAAATTTAAGATATTTCCACAACAATCTCATTTGTAATCCCCTGGATGGAACCAGAAACAGGCAGGCATATACAGGTCAATGCCAAAGCCCAACTGCAGGTAGCCTGTGCAGAGATGGACCACTGCTCCCCTGCTGTCCCCCGGCCCTTCATGGGTCATCCAGACGATATGCCTGACTCTCTAGATAAGGCCGTGGAATTATAATAGCCTGTGATCTACAGGGACGTTTGTGTGTGTGTGTGTGTGTGTGTGTGTGTGTATGTGTGTGTGTGTGTGTGTGTGTGTGTGTGTGTGTGTGTGTGTGTGTGTGTGTGTAAAGATTGGATGGGTTAACTTGCCATCGTTTGAAGCCTATAATACAGCTGCTGTGATAGGCATCTCCACCCACCACCCTGACCCCCTCCCCGTCCATCCCTCTTGTGAGTATCTATTGAACACAGAGCGCCTCGTTCGGACAGATAGTGCCTCGTCCTTCTCTTCTCCAGGGAAGAGGCACTGACACAAACCCCAGGATTAGAGGGCTTACCCAGCTTCCTGATAACACCGCCTGGGTCAGAGGGGTTAGAGGTTGCAGGGGGCCAGAGAGGCAGAAAAAGGGGGTTCTGAGAGAATCAGCAGGGATTATGGGTGTTAGGGTTACTGTTGCATTTATTATATATATTAGAACAATCTTATTAATGGGTACGTTTTCTGAACCGGTTCTACGTTTAAAGGTTTGAGAAACGTTCCAAACATAGGTGATGTTATAGAACTGCTTTCCTCTCAATTTAAACAGGTTCTCATAAATATCTTAGCTCTTTAGTAAAGTAAACAAGAGCATGCTTTGTCCAGTACATATGAAGCCAGCCACTGCCTCTTTTGGAACCACTGCCATTGCTCAGAGGAAAGCACCGCTACAATGGTTAACAGACCAGCACCCAGCATGGCAATGAGTGTGATGCTGCGAGAGAGCATGGCCATGAGCACTCAGAGAGCTCGTTCTGACTCTGGCTGCTGATGGCAAGAAGCATGACCTGGGATTCAAAGCTGCAATCCTCAGGTCATAGTGCTAGCACCGAGCCACTCAGAGCCACTGATCATACTGGTTGACCAGCCTGGTCAGATGGACAACCATCAATCTCAAACACAGAGCTAAAATGGTCAGCAATCTTAGTCAGCTTGACCAGCTTGACCACCTTGAGAACCTCAATAAGTACTTCCGTGATTTGTCTTGGGGTTTTTTTGACGAATTTGGACATCAGAACATCACACATTCCTCTGTCCAGTCCTAAATATTTTGGTGGTAAATCTGAGGGTTTAGGCCTTCAGCTCCTCTCTTGTAGTCATAACCAATGGAAGAGCTTGTGTAACTGCATCTACACAGATGCCACTGCAAAAACAGCTCTGACTGGACAGGGTTCTCCACTGGTGCATCATGGAATGGGAAATATGAACAGGTCTTTCACTGTTGCTCTGGTTTGATATTAACTTAATGAGAACTAATGCAGAACATCTGAACAAGAGGAACTCTTCGGTTTTCTTCATTTTTGAGAAGTACTCAGAGAATATAATTTTACTCCACTACCCCACCCTCCTCCCACTCCCCCCTAACACTAGCCATGATAAATTTTCACACTTCTACTCACTCTCTCTCTCTCTCTCTCTTTCTCTCTCTCTCTCTCTCCCTCTTCGCACACTCTTTCTCCCTCTCTCACCCTCCCCTCTCTCTGCCTCTGCCTTATCTCCTCTCCTCCGTCCTCTGTAATGATTATTATGTGCGGCGGAGATAATTCGAAAGCTGCAAGGGGGGAATGGAGGGAGGGAGAAGACGAATGAAAGGAGCGGTGGCTCTGGCTTCTTGCGCTGTGGCTCCTTATCTGACCTTGGGCAGAGCCACCCATTGTTAGGCAAATCTCACAAGCGAGCAAGCGAGGGAGCGAGAAAGAGGCAGGGAGGGAGGGAGGGAGTGTTTTACGGGGTGATAGCAGAAAGAGAGGAACGACTGGAGAGAGATGAAGGAGGCGGAACAGAGTGAACGCAGACAGAGGAGGGGGAAGGAGAAAAAGAGAAAGAGAGAGAGAGAGGAGAGAAAGAATGAGAGAGAGAGAATAGATGGGGCAAGAGAGAGTGAGAGAATGGAGTAGACTTCATTTTCCCCCCCTTTCTTGCCCAGCATATTGCCAGCACCTTGTCAATAGAAGTCCACATTCAGAGAGAGGAGATGTGGCAAGAGAGAACAAGAGAGAGTGAGAGTAAGAGAGAGAGAGAAATGACTGGGCTGATAGGGCCCAGGTTTTTTTTTGTGTGTGTGTGTGTGTGTGTGTGTGTGTGTGTGTGTGTGTGTGTGTGCTGTCCTCCAGCACAATCACCTCTCACCGAAAAATGTGTCGCCGGGACACCTGGCTCTCCTCAGGCTCCTTTAGAGGCTCCTTTAGAAAGCCAGCCTCCCCACCCCGCCTCCAGCCCCCATCCCGGGTGCTCAGGTGCCCCGGCTGCCGTTGTGAAGATGAACAATTCCCTTGGTGGAATGAATGGGATTTGAACAGGAGTGGATGAAAGAAAGGGAAAAAAATCTTATTCCGACCCCATATGTCCATTCACACTTTGACTATTACATTTGATTGGGTTTCGGGCCCAGGACCAAACTCTATAACTGGTAGGAACGACCCAATCTGATCGGAAAAAGTGATATCAGAGCTGTATTTGAATAAACTGACACTGAAACTGATATGTGTCAATACGTACTGGAGAAGTATCGGAGCTGATCCTGAAATTTAAATTTAAATAGATCAATAAAGTTGATCAGGGCCGGGTTTAATAGGTTAATATTAGAGTCAGTCAAGGTACAATTCCATGGATCAATATTAGGCCTGATCAAGGCACATTTGAATGCATCAATATTAGAGCTACACAAGGTGTGAGAATTATAGTAATGCCTGCAGAGACCCCAGAGACTTGAGACTTGACTCAGACTTGCACCCCAGAGGCTCAAGAAAGAGACTCAAGATGCGACTTAGATTCACATTCTAGGCACTTGAGAGTAAACTTCAAACTTCCACCTCAGAGACTTGATGACCTCACAACTCACAGCCCAGACGCACCACACCTGAGTCAGACTTGTGCCTCAGATTTTTGAGGCTTGCAGTGAGTGCACTCATACCCCAAGACTTCACTTTGACTCACATTCTAGAGACTCAAAACCCAAGGGCTCAAAACTTGACTTAAACTTACACTCCAGAGATCTGAGGCCACAGAATTCCACAGAATTGAATGGTCTGAGAAGCCCACATTTTCAATGAGCGTTTACATGTAGTCTGTTTAATAACTGCAGAAAATCAGATTTTGTTTGGGTTTTTATTGTCTGGGGTTTATTGTTTGGGTTTTTATTTATCAAGAACAGTGTTTCTTACCCCTGTGCCCGGAGGCACAGTGCCCTGCACATTTTAGTGGATACCTTGCAACTCTGAAAGGGCTTGTTAGTAATGATGAAGCCATCTCATGGGTGTTCTGTAAAACATTGCATGCTTATTTTCAATGCCTCTGTCTGTTTCTATGCATGCGCAGACGGAAATCTTGTTAGAGGCTTGCATTCTGGGCACTGAGACTCAACACTTGACTCAGACTGTTGCCCTAGAGACTTGAGGCCAACCACTAAGACTCAAATCAGACACTGAAAGACTAAATATTCAACTCAAAATCACACGAGAGGTGGAACACTCGATTTGTCTCTGTTGTTTGTCATCTAAACATATAGGGGACATGTATTCATTTCATACACTAAAAGTAGCTTTGTAAGTGTGTGTACCTGTACAAGTTTGTACTGTATGTCCTTGGCCGGGTTGTATTGAGTGTGTGTACAACTATGTGTCTGGCAGCAGACTCTCTCAGTATGTTTGTGTGAGTTTCTCTGAGCTGCGGTCATAAATTCCCATCAGCCGTGTCCAGCAGTAGTCCACCGCTGACGCCTGCCCTTTCCCCTTAATTACTCTGCATTCACCAGCTACAACACAGCTGCCTTCAGCCACATTTCATTCTGCCCTGCACACGTCCTTCTCTGGGTTCTGCAAGAGCAGGGCAGTGTGTGTGCGAGTGATAGTAGCATGTGCCTGATTGCAATAATACACTCTTGTGTGGCACTTGAATAGATATTCTAACATAATGCATCTCAGCACTATTATTACTTGCTTTCATTCAATCATATTTCTTATGGAAGCTAACTAACCCCTGAAGAATACAACTGACACATTCAGAACAAGCACAGTCTGGCCTTCTTTCTGATGCTCTGAGCCCAAAGCTGGACAGACAGCCAGCAAGGGCACTCATATGCAGTTACACATTCTTAGTATCCTTTTTTTATTGAGCAGAATTTGTAAATGCACAACACGCTGCGGTGCCTGCCCCTGCCCGAGTCCATTACTTTTCTCCCTTTCTCTGCTTGCTGCCGCCGGGTAGAGTAATCCAAATGTATGGTACTGACTTTCATTGCTATGCCGATGATACTCAGCTTTATATAACAGCTAAACCGAATGAGGATCATTGTCTCAGTAGAATATCAAACTTAAAGAAGTTAAAAACTGGATGCCTCACAACTTTCTTTTTTATATTAGGGCCCAATATAAATAACACTGCTTATGAATAACGACTTGGCTTATGATGTTTAACCTGCATGGACATCCATATTAAACACTGCGCTTGTATACTACACTCATTCCCATTCCTGTAACTCATCATGCCCATAAACACCATGCTTACACTATTAGATATAGATTTTTTATTATTTTACTCCTTTATGTGCTTTATGGCTGTGCTCTCCAGTATCAGCTGGAGGAGGACGGGTTTGTCTTTTGAGTCTTGGTTCCTCTCAAGGTTTCTTCCTTCTATCCTGAGGGAGTTTTTCCTTGCCACTGTCACCTGCTGGCTTGCTCAGTTGAGGATTTCTGTGAAGCGGCTTTGTTACAAAAGTATCAAAATCCTTTGTTGTTAAAAGCACTATATAAATAAATATAGAAATAAACTTTGTTAATCTGTTATTGTTCAACTTAAGCAACATTCATGGGAACTGTGACGGAAGGTGGTTACTTAACTATGGAAGTTGTAGCCCACTTAATGGGTAGTGTTGGGCGAGGGTTCAGAGGCTCCAACCAATGAAACTGCCAGAGGAAAATTGTCTGTTCCCATTCCGCGATTTATTAGCAAAATACATAGTTACAAATATACAAATAGGAAAAAAAGGAAAAGAAAACAATAACGAAGGAATATAAGCCCACTAACTTCAGTGGCTCTGACCAATGACTGCAAAGTCATAAATAGGTCCGCTCGCTCTGAGCTTCTCTCCTTTCACTCAGGTACATTACTCTCTCTTTCCTCTACTCCCCCTCTCTCTACCTCAGAGCAGGCTATATACTGGTAGCTCCTCCCCCTAGGCTCTACCAATATCAACAAAGGTAATGTTCACAATACAGCATATAATTGTTATCGACTTACAATTATACCCGATAATTGACAATCACCATTACTGTTCCCCAAACAGAATCATGACAATTTTTAATTGGACAATAGCTATTAGTATTTAACCTTTCTCTTCATTGCCTCTTCACCAGTCCAATCTCCCCTCTCCTTCCACAAGAGATGGACTCACCCAGGTAAGTAAAGCTAGGAGTCTTTCAGGTTCTTACTGTTTTGACACAGGGTGAGTGTGAACCATGCACAGGTAAGAACAGGTAAGTGTGTGACATAGATGTTGGTTATGTGTACATCATTACAACAGCTTTAGAGGAGGGAAGGCATTGCTATCGTTTCTGAAATTCCATGTACAGTGGTGCTTCAAAGTCTGTGAAACTTTGAAAGCCATGTTTATTTAAAGAACAGAGATCAATCAAAGTCTGATCTTGAACCTGTTACAAAATCTGTAAAGATGTTGAACTCCACCTGTCCAGTCAGACATGTTGAAGTTCAAGACAATTACTACCCAGAAATACTTGACCAACAAAGAACACAAGGTAACATCTAAGCAACTAAAGTTCTTTCTCGTATAGGCTAATGTGAAGGTTCATGAGTCCATCATTAGGAGAACACTGACAAGCCAGAATGCTATTGGAACAATGTTTTGTGAATGGATGAGACAAATATTTTTGTTTAAATGAGAATATTTAGGGTTTTTTTTGGTCATTTTTTTCCAGCATAAACAAAATCATCCTGTCTGTAAAACACAATGGTGGTTTAGGCCTGTCTTTTTTGCACATCCCAGTGTGAGGCCAGAGCACTGTAGAAGGATGTCATTGTATCAAAGATGTCTCTGTACATCACTGCAGTCATCTTTTTCTCATCCCTGACTAGTCTACCAGTTCCAGAACAGCATCCCTGCAGTACGATTCTGCCACCACCATGCTTCTCTGTAGGAGTGGTTTGCTAGAATATGAGCAGTGCCTGGTTTCCTCCAGACATGATGCTTGGCATTCAGCCCAAAATGGTTAATCTTTTTGTTTCTCATGGTCCGAGTCCTCCAGACTGGCTGTTGTGCATTTTACTGAGGAGTGGCTTCTGTCTTGCCACTCTGCCATACAGACCTGATTGGTGGAGTGCTGCATAAATGGTTGTCTTTCTGGAAGCTTCTCTCTCCACAGAGCAATGCTAGAGTGTTCCAGAGAGGGGTTCTTGGTCACCTCCCTGACTAAAGCCCTTCTACCACAATCACTCAGGTTAGCTCATGAGTACAACATGGTTCCAAATTTCTTCCATTTACAGATGATGGAGGCCACTGTGCTCATTGAGACCTTCAATGCAGCAGAATTTCTGTACCCTTCCCCAGATCTGTGCCTTCATACAGTCCTGTCTCAGAGGTCTACAGACAATTCCTTAGACTTCATGGCTTGGTTTGTGCTCTGACATGCACTGTCTACTATGGGATCTTACATAAACAGGTGTGTGCATTTCCTAATCATGTCCAATGAACTTAATATACCACAGGTGTCCAGTCAAGCTGTAGAAACATTGGAAGGATGATCAGTGGAAACAAGAGGCACCTGAGCTCAATTTTGACAAACTCACTTCGTCATTGTGGGGTATTGTGTGTAGAATTTTGAGGGGGAAAATTAATTTAATCCATTTTGGAATAAGGCTGTAACATAACAAAATGTGGAAAAAGTGAAGCACTGAATACTTTCCAGATGCACTGTATATCTATACATAATACTGGATCATTTTCCTCAGTACACAATTAAGCAGTTGTAATCTGTCTCATTTGTCCGATTTGGTTCTCCTTATTTTATTTTAGGAATATTTAGAGCTGAAGTTTTAGGTCAGATTTATGCAGAAATATACAGAAAGTGTGCCTGATTGGAGCTTCTACACAAACTTATTTATCAATGGTGACTAGACAGCATCATGAGCAACAGTACCCTTTTGTATGCCAGGCGGTTGGGGAGAGGGGGATAGGATGAGCCTGTATTTGGGCAACTATACAAACTATTGGGTCATTTAACCAATATTTTTGTTTCCATTTTCTTTTTTTTAATGTTGCTTTGGAAGAAAGAAAAAAATAAAGTTTTTAAGGGCATATCAGGTAAAATCAGACTCACATCAAAAGTTTATACAGTTCTATCAGATGCAATCATTATAAAACAGCTGTACCCCAGAAATCAAACAATTGCAATGCATGAGTGGTGTCTGGCACGTGCCAAACTGGTGTTGTGGAGTCACTCAGAGTGGCAGAGGTTCATCTTCAGTGATGAGTCCTACTTTTGTCACTGTGGAGATGACCAACAAATCCATCTGTGGAGGCAATGTGGTAGGTGCCAAGATCAATGGTTTGCTGTCACACATCATGGTGTCGTGGTGGCTTGGTGTTATGGTGTGAGGTGCAATACTCCACCCCTACCAGAAAATCTGCAGTAACTGAGTGTGAATATAGAAGATGCATGGGATGGACTATCACAGGTCACCATTAGGAAACCTCTACAACTCATGCAGAGGCATGTGGTATTATACCCAACACCATACTGAAAGATGCTACTTCTGTATGTGTTGATCAATAATTATTACCAATATCAGTCATTTTTTTAACATGTATTGTTCCAACAATTCATTTTTACATTTATGATCTTCCCTCTCAATAGCACTGCAATCCCACACTTCCTTCTGGGTGCAACTATTTGTGCAACTTTTCAAAAAATGGTTGCTTATGGGACAAAATGAACCAGATCCTTGGGGTCAAGCTGGACTGGTGGTCCATTGTAGCCCCTGTTGTTCACATGAAATGTTAAATTAGTGTTGCATCCTAATAATGAACTGACACTATATTTCAGATATACTCTTGTGGCAGCAATAAAATGCATAAACTCATATAGTTTTTATACAGAGTCAGCAGCTTCAGATAATGCTATCAACCTTTAGAATTGGGAACAAATGTGATCTTGATTTTGAGTATCATGATGTGAGTGCTTCTAGAACTGCTGAGCTCCTGGGGTTTACAACAGAGCATTCTCTGAGTTACTCAGAATGGTGTAATAAAGAAATCTCATCCTCCTTATTTGTCTGTGTATATTTACATGTTTCTATATGTTCCATGTTACATATTTACAGTATATTTACACAGTCTGTGACCTTCTTGTGATTTTCCATGTCCACTGGGGGTGCTATTTTGCCAAATACACATATCCCATCCCTTCATGTGCACAAAGAAGAATGCTGAAAACCTTTTTCATAAAAATGAATTAATCGGCAAAAAAAAAACATGCATTTTATAAGGATGTTACATTTTACTAAGGTTAATGATAGGGTTAGGGTAAGGGTTAGTTTTGATTGCGATTTAAGTTCAAATTATATAATTATTGTATAAATAACACTGTTTACTTCCCAGCATCCTCTTCTAAATCTCTGCATGTCTGGGTTGCATTGACCAAAATTTACTACACATTATGCAATTCATGAAATTCATGAAAAGTCTAATATTTATTCATTTCTTTTGAAAGTTTTGCTGACCTGGAACTGCTCCCCATGCTGCTGTACACATGCATATACAGGGGTTGGACAAAGAAACTGAAACACCTGTCATGTTAGTGTGGGAGGTTTCATGGCTAAATTGGAGCAGCCTGGTGGCCAATCTTCATTAATTGCAGGTTGAACCAGTAAGAGCAGAGTGTGAAGGTTCAATTAGCAGGTAAGAGCACAAACATTGCTTAAAACATTGCAATGCACACAACATTATGGGTTTAATATCAAAAGAGGACAAATTGTTGGTGCACGTCTTTCTGGCGCATCTGTGACTAAGACAGCAAGTCTTTGTGATGTATCAAGAGCCACGGTATCCAGAGTAATGTCAGCACCACCAAGATGGATGAACCACATCCAACAGGATTAACTGTGGATGCAAGAGGAAGCTGTCTGAAAGGGATGTTCAGGTGCTAACCCTGATTGTATCCAAAAAAAAATTTCATTCCCAAGACAAATTAATGCTGTATTGGCTGCAAAATGTTGTTTCAGTTTCATTGTCTAACCCCTGTATTTGCTTGCCAAATTGTGCACATTTACTATTATGGTCTTGCCTGGACAGTTCTGTAGACCATAACACCTCGTTGATGAGAGATCAGAACAGAGAATGGCCAGACTGGTGACAGAATGGCTACAGTAAATCCATTCTGTACATTTGGGGAGAAAGGAAAAGTATCTTAGAAAATGTCCAACTTCAACTCCAATAAGCACCAACACAGTGTATCTTGATAAGAACTAACCTTAGACTTGAGTGTCTGAGCCTAGGTTAAATCCTATAACCCAAAATCCTCACTTTATGGGCTTTGTCTCAAGTTCATAATCAAGATCATTTTTAATATACTCTTCATTTCTATTTTAAATAAATTGCTTTTTGGCTGTAACAGTGAAATTGAGATCATAATTTCGTTCCACCTCATGTACAACATGGGACGCGATGACAATAAATCACCTTGAATCCTTGAGTCCTATAAATAAGTTTATATCTTTTGGTGACTAAAAGTATGTGAAACTACAAAAACAGCACACAAAATTGGTCTAGAGTTCTAAAGAACACTGTAATCACTATCGTAAAACTGGTTAAACAGACCCCACGTGTAGGCAGCATCATTGTCCTGTGGGCTTTAACATGACCACAAACACACACATCTTGATTGCTGCCCCTATTACTCTCCTCCCTGAGCAAAGCACCTAAACCATCCTCTTTCGGCCCCCAGCACTTCTTTTCAGTGTCTATCTATTAAACTCCCCCTCCCAGCACGGCTGTCTCTTTTCAGGTCTGACGTCCCTAAGTCCAGGCCAAACAAACAGGAGGTTTAGGGGGTAATGATGAACACAGGCTGGGTGAATGGAAGACTCTGAAAGGAAGATGCCCCCTCATTGATGTGGGATTGAGCGATATTGATGAAGAAGTACTGAGTTGATGGAGAGGGTTTTCACCCTCCCCTCTTCTATCACTCTAAAGCCATAGGTGACAAAAACACTGACCATTGGCACCAGGCTTGGTGTAATGATCTTCACTGGGCCTTTTGTTGGCCGAGTTGTTCTCTTTATAGCAATATCCGCATTGTTGGGCAGCGGCAGACGCTATTTTCCCACACTTTACTGAACGTCTTCTACAGCTTTGATTTGGTTGTGTGTATTGTGATCAGCTTCGGATAGGCTGCAGTGGCTTAACACTAGAAATTTGGTGAATGAGTGCTTTTGCTCGCTTTGTGTGTGAATCCCACATCTTTACAAGGGTAAAGGTAACGTGATCAAATATGAGCACCATTCCAAAGGCTTAGGAGTGGGGTTCTTTGTAGTTGAAACATCTTTTCATCACTAATATGTGTCACACTTTAAAAGAAAAGTCCAAAATTCCTCAGTGTCTTTGACTGTGGTGATTCACTGGTGGTGTTCCTCAGGGCTATATTCTAGGGCCTATCCCACTGTCTCAATTATGTGCTAGTTTAGCCTTAAAATGCTAGCTGTCAGCCTAGATGTGGAAATGTTGATGCGCTTACACCTACCCCCACTTTTGCCACCATTAAACACACACACATATGGACATACATTCTTTTTCATTTTGCTAATGTTACAGGACAGGGAGTTAGAGCAGACCGAGTGTTCGCGCAGCTGCAGTAAATGAGTCGCCCAAACGGCTCTTGGTAGTAATTACCTAAATGGGCTCATTCAAAACCTCTTCATTGTAGAATCAGTTAATTAATTAGCTGTTTCACTGACAGGATAATGGTGAAAGCATGCTAAATAGATTAGTGTGGAACTTGATTTATTGTTGAAAACCACCCCCCCCCCTTTCTGTTTATCTCTTTCGCTCAATCTCTCTCTTTCTCTTGCTGACACCCTTGTTGTTTTTCTATCTCTATCTCCCACACACACTCATTGACCCCCCCCCCCCCACCCCCCCACATACACACACCTCCCACCGCTCATAATCACAAACGTGAAATTAACTATCTGATGAAATACAGTTGATATAGTTGGCTCTTCGTGCTTTTATGATATAAAGTGATTCTATTAATATCTTCATTTTCATGTTACATAAAGATGTCAACATGTTGTGGGATTTGTTCGACTTGGCAGATGTTTGATCTTGAAATTGCTGCCCACTAAGTTTAGGAAAACTGCTATGTTGCTGTAAGCTGTCAGGACTGTACGTGAGGTAGCTCAAATGTATTGTTTCTCTTCGTATCTGTGCATCTCTTTAGAAACACAAAGTTGACCTGATGTAGTTCACACAGTTGAAGGGAAACTACAGCATGAATCCACTGCGGAAGTTGAGATTCTATTGTGTGTTTTTTTTTGTATAGAATAATGCAGAATACATTTGTGTCAAACTGTAGCTCTGCTTGTAGCTACTAATTAAAGAGCTAATAAGCCCAGTGGAGTAACACTTGTGAAACACAAGTGTGCAATACTGTGGCACCCCTGCCATAAGCATTAGTAACACCACCACAGTTTTTATAAACAGAATTTCTAAACTAATATCAGCCAAAGGCACCTCTGAGGAGATGCTGTTTTTCTTTGCTGTTATTTCATGTGCACTGTCTAGTTCAGTTACACTCTACCGCTTTAAAGAGAAAAAGCAACAATAATTAGATTATGGTAACAATAGTTTCTTATTTATTAGGTTTTTCCATTAGACC
Organism: Acestrorhynchus altus; assembly: GCA_034509495.1. Taxonomy (NCBI): domain Eukaryota; kingdom Metazoa; phylum Chordata; class Actinopteri; order Characiformes; family Acestrorhynchidae; genus Acestrorhynchus; species Acestrorhynchus altus. The sequence goes on along the minus strand of CM067516.1, from coordinate 7,966,913 downwards.
TGCATAATCAACTTGTCCATGATTTTTTTTTCTTACCTCTCTTAGGAGAATTACAAAATTACAGTCAGAATTCTTAAATTCTTAATTCAACTTTGACTTTTATTATTAGTTATTATTAGTGACTTTGACTTTTATTATTAGTTATAACTGAACACATGGCACTAAAGCTGAATAACTCCAGAAACCATCCGAGTTATTTATATATATATTGTTAGTTTTTTAAAAGATTTTTGCATTTTTTATAACAGTATTAGTACTTTTACCATTGCAACTTTTCTTTCTTTTATATAATTTGTCTTGATTTTGTCTTGGAGTTTTGTGTAATTCTATTGTTTCTACTTGAATTCTTTTTCTCTTTTGTTAGTTTCTCCTTAATTTGAGGAGGAATTTTTAAAAATTCTTTAGTTTTAGTCCAATTTAAAAAATTGTTACTTTTTTTCTGAACCTTTATTTCCGCAAGTGATGAGGTTTGTGTAATTATATATTTTAGCTTCATTTTATAAACTGATAGGTAATCATTTTTCTTGTGACAGTAAGTAATTATTGTACTGTAGTCTAGTTATATCATTAGTAAAGATTGCATTCAAATCTTTCTTTCCAGTATAAGAATTTGCTTTATTAATTTGCTTGGTTGATTTTTGATTGACAGTTTGTGTCTGAGATATTTCTGAACTTTTGTTAATCCAGTTCTAAAATGGGTTTGTGAAATGCTCATGAGTACAAAGGTTACTCTAGTATAGTTTGTAATCACCAGTGCAGCTGCAACAGTACCTTGCACATTAACATGGCTGTGCTCCTGAAGGGTTAAATAAAAATCACACTTGAATAAACACATATCACAAAGAACATCAGGAATTCTTAATGAAAGACTATCTGAGATAAACAGATGACACTCTATTCGTCTGTTTATTCCCAACTACGCTGGGCTTTATTTTGGTAGTGTAAGATCACACTCTTTCATTGAGAGTGTGTTTCCAAATTAACACTGCAAGCGATTTGTTAGAGTGTTAGTGTTATTGTGTTTTTTTTCTCCTTCTTCTTCTTTTTCCAGTCTTCTGTCATCTCGTACTGCTTTCATTTCTCACTGATTCTTCTACATGCTCTGCTACTCAAAGCCATAACTTTAACTTTTAAAGAAGATGTGATAAATAACATTCTGCAATATACCAACAAAACCAAATGGAATTCAAGTTCAAGTTAAGGCTTTTATTGGAAAGTCTTTCAGACATTTTCATATACATCAAATTTGTTGCAGCAAAAATGCTAGTAGACTATGTAGGTGTGAGCTGAGAAGGGTCATGTAATGTGTGTGTAAAGACATAGAACTTTTTGTGCAGTTAGAATTATAATAACATTTTAGATTTCAAGGTTTTGTCAAATTTGTCAAATTGCTTTTGTCAACCAAATCACAAATTCCTATTAACTCTGTAAAGTATATTTGTGTATTTTTTCTTTTATTCTTTCCTTTGTGAATTTTGTGTAATTCAAGAATTCCATTCTTTGTTTTTAGTTTAATTGTTGGCAATTGGCAAAGTTTCAGAAACATTTCTGAACTTTCTCTTATGGCATTTTGGTGTAAAAAAATATGATGATTTTATTCCAATTTATTTATCTTTTATTTATTTTATTGTTAGCCAAATTAAAAAAAAATGTGTCTAGCCAAATTCTACAATTGTTAGTCTAATTCTAAAATTTATCAATTTTCTACAATTTGTTAAACTATTACTTGAATTAAAAGATCAAATTGATAGTCAAATTGTATGTTTAATTGTCGAATTCCAAAATTTCTCAGTTTTGTTCTAGTCCAATTCTACAATTTGTTGTTAAGTCCAGGATTTGTTCAATAATCAGAGAATTTTTAAAAATTGTTCAACTGAATATGGTAAAATGTAACTCTACAAATTCCTGTAAAGCTGGTAGACTGTGTTGGTGTACAGAGCTTGTGAAGGCATAGCATGTATGTTTGTGTGTGTTCTAACGTTTCTCTTTTGGTATTTGGGTTTTTGTGTGTGGTTTTAAATCGTCAGCACTAGAATTTGAGGGTTTTTTTATTTTCAGTGATGGTGAATCACGATTGTGTTACAGCTGATATATTATGTTGGTGTAAAGAACTGATAAAATTGTTGGAGCCTGTGTTTGTGTGTGTGTGTGTGTGTGTGTGTGTGTGTGTGTGTGTGTGTGTGTGTGTGTGTGTCGGTGCATGAGTGAGCAAATGAAAGAGAGAGAGTTGGAAAATCTCTTGATTAATCAACAAAGGGAGCTGGAGCTCTCCTGCTGAAGCCAATCAAAGTGAGAGCGGATCAGGTTTTAGCGCACCATGCCAAATCCTCTTGTTCCTCCAGCAGAGGCTGCTTTTGTCTACACAAAGCCAACCTAACATGCTTTCACAGCAACAAGGAATAGGAGGGCTGCTTTTTGGGGGGCCTCGAAAACAGCCAACAAGAGGTGTGAATGGACTGCCTTTCTAGTCCGCCGCCTTTTACACTAATTCCCGCCTGGATCCCCTTCTCCAACCCTCCCCTCCAACCCACCCCTCTTTTTTTCTTTCCTCACGTCTGGGCCGCCACAAAACAACAAACACAGGCTAGAACAAGTGAAAACAAGGGATCCTGAAAGGCTTAGCGAGCTTGTAATCCTTTAGCACTTCTGACCCCATGTTGCCATGTAAGACCCTGACCCCTCCACCAAGCCCCCACCAATTCTCAGCCCATTGGTGTGATTGGGGCTTGTAGCCCCTCCAAATACCCCAAGACCCCTTCCAAAGACAGAGCACCACTCCTAGTGGTCCTCCAACACCCTGCGTCTTTAAAAAGTGCCGGCCAGGAATCCGTGCTTTGAAACACCTCGTGGGCATTGAAAAGGTTGGAGTTGGTGGTCTTGGAGGGAGGGGTGAGCTGTAAGTAGCCTAAGTACGAGAGGTCTGGTCGTGTTTCTTTTTTCCCAGCATTTAATTCAGGCCTTCTCTCGTTAATACGATCTTCCCTAGCTTTTCTTCACCATTCCTTGCTTTCTTGCTCTTCTCTCCTCCATTCTTACCCTCATTCCATCCTTACTTTATGGTCCACACTTCAAAGAGCCCCTCGCCTCCCCAAAGGAGAAAGTCACCTCCCTCCTTCTTCTCTCCCTTCTGTTTGACAAGGTGCTCCTTCATCCCCTCCTCCTTTAAGCAGCCGAGAAGAAATCAGCTCACTTTCTCTGGTTGCTTTGCATTTGAAAAAAGGAGTAATTAATAGAACAGAGAACTGGGGGTTGGGTGTGGGTGCATGCATGCATCCATGTTCACTGAGATCGTAGCTGCTCATGGCTGTGTGTTTTCCTAAAAATGTCGGATTTTCTGAACCACAAAACAGTCCTGTTGTCATGATTGAATTCTTAATGGTTCACCTTCATTTCTTTCTTTGTAGAACTATCTGCAAATGGATTTTCCCACCAGTGTGAAGAACCGTCCAAACAGTTGAAGAACCATCGTTAGGTCAGCATCCAAATGGTTCTTTGAGTTGTAAAGCTATATAGATTTATATGATATATAATACACAAAGGCAAGTCAAAGTGATGGAAATTGAACGCTGCACTGAACTGTGGGATAGGTATGTGGGGCTCGTGTATCGATTGTGGATGTGATTTCTGCATGTTCAGACAGACAATTCTAGCCATGGATCAGTGGGTGGCCACTGCACTGTCCACTATGAGTGGTAATTCCTTCTATGATGTATTCCCAATACACACATTAACTATCCATTTGGCACCCACAATCATGCCTCGCGACCTTCTATTTGGGTTTTGACTCACAATAATAATGTTGTTGATAAATAAGAATATTTACTAATCAGAATTACAGTGGAGTTGTCTGAAAAAAATAAATAATTAATATATATATATATATATATATATATATATATATATATATATATATATATATATATATACAAATAATGAAGCAATAATACCCAAGAGGAAGTGCTATAACATAAGATACAGGCAGTGTTGTAAATCAGTATACATTTCATGTTACATCACAAACACTGAGTGTACTATTGTGATTATACCATAGCTCCTTTCCATTAGGCGAGCTGCTGCAAAAACATCATAACGACGTCCAAAAACATTAGGCAATGTTACAGATTATATTAATCTCACAGCTGCACACACTGCCACAGTTGTTCAGTATTAATAATTTAGTTTTATGTGAAACTGAACTTTGTTCCACATTTGCTTCTATGTATTCATGTTCTTTCTGATTAGCTGACCTAATATGTGTCTCAAACCACATATGTGTACCCTGTCTACCTACCTCGCTACCTACCTACCTGCCCAGATACCTAGCAACTCTTCTGTTTTAAACCTACTGTGTACTTACGTCTAATAACAGCGTGAAACCTCCAGACTTTGTTTTAGTTGAATTGTAATTACTAACTACATGGAGCAATATGATATAGTTTAATATGGTTAAAAGGTTATGAACTCGCTTTAATTGATGTTGGCAGTCTTACATCCATCATCTTATCTGCTTTGTCCTGGTCAAGGTTGTGGTGCGTGTGGTGCTTACCCGGAATCACTGGGTACAAGGCAGGAATACTTCTTGGACAGGGTGACAATCCATGTTGGTAGTCTTTCTTTATTATGCTGCTGTTTTGTTGTGGCTGTTTTGTTGTGGTGTTGTAATCTTGTAGGCACTGCATGTTGTTGTTTGTAGGTTATGTGTTTACATGGCAGAGTAATACTTAGAAAGCGTCACGCTTCTTTGTGTCAAACTGGCACACTGTGGAATAATTGCATGTTTCAATAGCAAAACGTGATTGGGTGCAAACCACTCTTTATGGGGATTTTATAAAACCCTTATGTTCAAACTCTGAATTGTCCTGAATTGTTGGTGTACACCAAGCCATTCAGCAATTCTCTGACATTCCATACACAATGCAACATGATGAAGTGGGTAAATGCTTTGTGTAGCCTACATTTTCAAAAACAACCGCATATAAGTAGTAACACATAAGACAACATCATCACACCACAGGACATTTACACCACTGTGGCCATTTTTTATATTTTCCAGACATAACTGACCTTGTTTTAATCCTTAGTCAGTGATTTTGATACATTCATTTTAGAATTTTCTCAAAGTAGATCCATCACACCACAGGACTTATAAAAATGAATACAATAATTTTGACCAGCTGTTTAAAATGTGTTACATGAATAAGAGATTAAAACTTGCCATCCAAACTTTATGCCACAGAAAAAAATCTGAGCCTGCTTAAAACTACTGATCTTCCATGTCACACCACAGGACAGCATTTTCTTTAGGACATTTAACATACTATGATTATTATTGTACTATGTACTATATTATCATATGCTAGTTATTATTGATTATTAAATGTTTTTATTGCATATTTCATTTATAGTACCATCATATCGCAGGCTTTGCATGTTTACCTTACAGTAAAAACAAAATTCCAATCTACAAAGTCCATCTACAAGTAAAATAGCTACATAAAATATTATATTAGGTAGGATTATTGTGATATTAGTAAAGCTAAATTTGTATTTATTTATTTAAAAATGTTTAAATTGAGTTACGGGAACTGCACAGGAACTGTAGGCTGAATTTGCTTTCTGTTGTAGATTTTGTTTATATAATTATTTGAAACCATTTTGTATTATCTGAAAATTGAATTTCTACTAGGAAAAACTGCATTACCTCCTGAATTTGAGTTATGACCTGTACTGTTTGTATAATTGTAGTCTAAATTGGCTTGCCACACAGACTGAGGAGTGAATATTTCGGCATGTACTTAGCAATACACTAATTGATGAGGTGTGCAATTCCATTTCTTAGCTACATTACCCTCCCAGCTCTAGCACAAACCTGAAGAAGCAGATATCTTGGCAGACGGACAGTATAATGTAATGAAATGGGGAAACTAGCTGAAAGGGAGGACACTGGCTCAATTTGTTTTAAGGCCAAACTATCGCTTTAATATTTCACAGAGCTTTTCTGACACACCAGTCTGTGTTTATCAGGGCTGATGGTGGTGTTTGCGTGAGCTGATAGAGCTGGGAAGGTGGCAGGCTTCAGAGACCATCGATGAGGCAGATGTTAGAGAGGGAGAATAGCGTTCACACACACACACACACACACATGCACACACACACACGCACGCACACACACACATGCACACAGAGTGTCAGAGGTTTGTGGTGAACACTGGTTGTCACAGCCCCCCTGGTTTCCCTGCATCGTGAGAGGAATGTGTGAGCCAGAGATATGCAGAGCAGTGTGTGTGTGTGTGTGTGTGTGTGTGTGTGTGTGTGTGTGTCCACCGAGTCCTCAGGCAAGATGGAGCTGATAACAGGCTTCAGCATTATCACAGCCGAGCAGACGATTAAACACACACACACACACACACACACACACACACACACACACACACACACACACACACACACACACACACAGACTCAGCTCACCTTGCCCTGTGCATGCACTCACATGCCAGAAGGTGCTCATTTGTGCAAAAGCACATTAGTCAGATTTCACACACACAATTAGCTTCATACACAAAAATGGAAATGACAATTTGAGTTTTTTGTGCGTTTTGCATTTTTTACACTGAAAAGAAACAATGGAGACTCACACACCACCCTGCAAGTTTCTTAAAGGCTCCCACATCACAGAGAAAGACTAAAATTGTCCCTTTAAAATTTAATGGTCACCATAAATGACCTTCCCCATTCATCTTCATGATCATCAGGCCTGATTTTTAAACCCGAGCTAAGTCTTAATGCTGTGTTAAGAAACTCATTTTAACTCTTAGGAGTAGAGAATTACTCCTGGCTATGTTAGCTATACTTTTCAATGCTAATAATGTAATGTTACAATTACATTCAGTACTGACAGGTTCAGGAGTGCACTTTAATGTCAAACTAAAAAACGTATCGTGTTTTTGTCAAATTCAGACTATAATAAAACATGCTATATTACAGCATCCATTTATGACCACACATAGCTGCAGATTGTAAGATGTTAATTCATTAACATGTCAGTTTTAAATGTATTTGAATTTAAAACTTACCTTAGTTTCACACTTTACTGTACACTCAAAACTTAACTTATCTTTATTTACACTTGACTTTAACATATCTTTAATTATGTTTACTTAACACTTAGTTTTAGCATTTATCTGTATTAAACATTTCTTTCAACTCAACTTTAAGATATCTAAAGTTTTACTTTTATCTTCACTTTAAATTGACCGTAATATGTTTATTAATATAACTTTATTACTTATCTTTGTCAAAAAGAAAAAGAAAAATTGTACCATGTTTAAATAAATTTAATTGCAAAGTTCTTAAATCAATCAGTTCTCTTTACAACCAATGTTCTCTGTGTTCACTCAGACCCATCAGTTAAGTTCATTCACTTCAGGTTCTGACAGTGAAGCTCAGCTAGACATCTTCATCCCCTGTGCCATGGTGACCATCTGATTGACCGGCGACTGGTAAGACGCAGAAGTTAATTAAAAGTCTGTCCACTCTTGTTAATTCTGTTGGCAGCCAAAAAGCAGGCAAATGATGTGTTTACATTCTGAGTATGTTAATGTAGGGCACACTTATGTTGCTCAATTCGTTTTGCGTTTATTTTTCTATTTTGTAATGAATGCCTTTCTGGGGTCCATATGTAGACGTGTGTGTGTTTAGCCCTTTGTGAGGGCCAGATGTCTCATTTTGTAGGGCAAAATGAGTTACAACACACATCTTTTATTCAAAAAAGGATTTGGTACACAGTTCTTAAATGTTTGTCTTAGTCGTGCCAAAATGCAATGTATGTGGTGGGCTGAGAGTCAGTCATACTACATAGACAGTAGGACGTCTATGAGTTCCAGTTTTGGTAGCACTCTGTTATAAATACAGGCTACAAGATCCATTAATTGGAACATGGATTAAAAAAATTCCACAAATATGATAATTCACAATTATATTATACAGAACGATGTCATGATCAGTAATTTGTCGTGAGGGTCTATACAAAATACTGTGAATAATCATCACTAACTACACGATATAATACATAACAAATAATTATAGAAATAATGTAAATATGTAAATATGTAAATGTGTAAATGTGTACACTAAAATTCTATGAAAGAGTATAAATTCTAAACAAAATATTGTGATTAATTAATGAATTCAATTATATCGTTATATCATTAATCTTGTTTATTTGCACAAATTGATGATTAATCACAGTTAAACGTAGAAACGGTGCATATAACACACAAAATAACCACAATAAATTCTGCAATTAATCATGATGAAGTACAAAAAATGTACTTAACTGCAAGCAAATGATTGCGTACTGTAAACATCTGACAAACATTTGACAAATTTGAAAACCTTACAGGCCAGTTTTGGGTGACCCTGATATACACACTCATCCCGAAGGCCATAGAAACACCACACACTCATACATCATGCCTTTAGGCCTCATATTGATTTTTCCAGGCTTATGAGTCCAACAAAACCAAGAGGTTTACACAGATTTTACTTCACACTCGTTCCTGATCTGATGAGCCATTGTGTATGGACGTGTGATTGCGGTAGCTTCACAGGGCCCAGCTAACAAAAGCCTTGCAGGATTTCAATTTTAGGCCTCGATGTTGATTCAGTCATATCTGAGGCTTCTATTTGACATTGCTCACAGATTCTCATGCAGTGTTGATTCAGCCACCAAAAGACTGTTGATTCTGTCTGACTTTTTTGTGTTTCCGTTCTGTGAGCAACATGGCTGTTGATTCAGTGTGAGGTGTGTTTAGCGTCTGCTGTTGATTTGATCCCTGGCCGCTGCTGGTTTTCCAGCGCCGGCTCTGCTTTGCCCGGTGGGACCCACTGTTTGTGTGCTTCCAAACCTATCGATCGGCTGAGGAGAGGAAAACATTAGCGCTGGCGCAGGCCGGAGCAGGGAGGCATTGGGTAAACAGCTTTGTCAGGTGTGGAGAATCTACTGGTGTCAGGGAAATGAATGGGAGCTGTATTTGCAGAGAGCTCGCGGGAGGCAATCTCGCAGCCAGGCTGAGCCTCACCGGACTGATCGACAGGGTGTCAGAGTGACTCCATGCTGGGCTCTGATGGACTCACAGTGTAGCAGCACCATGTGCACTGTGGGAGTCTACATATGTGTGTGTGTGTGTGTGTGTCTTGTGTATGGGAGAATATATATATATAGGGACATTTCATTTCATTTTATGCCCAAATAGCTAGTGTTTGCTATGTTGACTGAAATGATGTCAATTAGATGTTCCTCATAATCATCTACCGGTCTCTGAGAAGCTTTTCCCACTCTTCCAGAATTCTTTCAGGTATGTGAAGCCTCTGTCTTTGTACAGATGGTATGTAGCCCCCTCTGATACAATAAAGATTTCATAGTGGTTTCTGTGATGGAGAGCTCTCTGTGCCTTGCTGCAGCAAAGCAGCCCCAAACCATGACACTTCCACCCCCATGCTTCACAGCTGGTTTGAGTTGGTTTGTTCGAAGCACATTGTTTGAGAAGTTAGGATAGGTGGAGACGTCTATATGCATCTTGTTAACTGCTCTCAGGCAGAACTTTCTAGGACAGCCTGACCTGGCCATGTTGGCAGTCTCCACATGGAAATTATTTTCCAGACAGTGGAACAGCTTATTTCTAATTATTCTGAGATATTTTTAAATCCCTTCCCAGACTCATCTACAATCTTCTTTCTGAAGGCCTCTGAGTGTCCTTTGGATATCACCGTAGTGATCCCACAAACTTAAAAAATCAAGAGCAGACCAAAGTAATGTCTGACATTTGAATAGAACAGCTTCCCTGAAAATCTTCTTGAACTATGCTCTAATTATTTGCAGTTAATGTGTGGGTGCCCTACTGATTTCCTCGCAAGAAAATGCATTTCTAATAATTATATTTTATAAATGATTTAAAAACAAATATGCAGTGACACTGACATGTTGTGTTAGGTGTATGCTGTGCGGGTAGATCAGAGACAGCACCGTGTGGAGAAAGTGTTTAAACACCCCAGCAGCACTGCTGTGTCTGATCCACTTGTACCAGCGCAACACACACACACTAACACACCAGCACCATGTTAGTGCCAATGCAGTGATGAGCATGACCCACCACATAATTAATACCTGCTTTGTGCTGGTCCTGTGGGGTCAAAGGGGAAAGGAGGCTAGAATGCAGAGAAACAGATGGACTGCCGTCTGTAATTAATTTGACTAATCATGCACCAATAATTATTTTCAGTAGTGTGTTTTTCACGTGTTAAATGATCACATGTTGACTGGTAAAAACACATGGTCATTCAATCCTTATTAGATTTGCACACTCATTCATTCATTCGTTCATTCGTTCATTCCCATTAATTGGTGTAATCCATTCTAGTGACAGCTGACTGTATAGTGTTGCATGCTTTGCTGTATTTATTTACAAATATGTTGCATACTGTACAATACTGCCCTCCCTTCAACAAGAAGTACATCACCATATAAACTCAGCATCGGCTTCAGGTTAACTCTAAGCCTCATCTTTAATTAACTCTGCAACCCCTGAGAGCCTGTTCAGGTACTTGGATGAAGACTCTGTAATAGATTAATTTAGCTTGTCAGATCTGCTGTATGCTGTTTTTTTTTGGCATCATGACTTTGCCATTTAAAGTGGAAGTACCAGTGGGGGTTGGCATTAACACCAGATTCTTAAAGGACACTTCATTAATCACTGTCCCACACAGCTGGGCATGAGGGGCAGGTGGGAGGGTGAAGGTGCTGCTATTGAAAGAATGATGAGTTAAAGATGAACTTCAGCGTCTACATAGTGAGCTTTGCAGCAGCCAAAAGCTAACACTTGATGATCGAAGCAAGAACCAATGCTGTTGTCTGGCATGCTGGAGTCTTTGGAGCAACTAAAACCTAACTCTAGGCAATTAAAGTAAGAACTAACACTGTAATGCACTGACGCCTTGATGCCATAGTGCCTTCAGAGAGGCTAAAAGTTAACATTAGGTAACTGAAGCAAACGCCAGCATGCTGGAGCCCTTGGGACGGATAAATAGAACCCTAGACGATTGAACCGAATGGGGTTATTTGACACCGTGAAGCTTTTAAAGAATCAGAATAGTGGTGCACTGATGGCAATCTTGGTGGTCACAACTTTGTCCTATTGTGGTGAACATTTTCCATCCAGCATCACGTCAACATTTACAAAAAAGTCATTATTGTTTTTCCTGACAGTTGTTTGTAAAATGTTTCACAGTTCATAGTAAAAGTCTGTGCGTTTAAATGTGGAACTCAGAGCCCGATGGAGCTGCTTAAAGCTAGAAGCTGTTATCCAATGCTCTGGAACATTTGCAGTGACTAATGCTGGGCAACAGAAGCAAGACTGATGCTGTTATCCACCATGCTGGTGCTTCTGTACCGCTTGAAGAATCGTTGGTGAGCACACACCCCTGCTGAAACAGCCAAGTCAGCTCAAACTGCTTAAGGTGGTTGACCAGCTTACCCACCAGTATAGGGAATGTTTTCGAGTTTGATGGTTTAGCTGGTCTGCTAGCAACTTGACCAAGCTAGACACCCAGTATGACCTGCAAGACCAAGACCAAGACCAAAAGCAGCTTTGCTAGTCGAGAGCTGCTTAACCAGCTATCTTACCAGTAAAGGGTATGTTTTCACCTGGATGGGCAGCTTTTGACCATCTTGACCATCTGAGACCAGTTAACAACAAAATGGCTGAACTTGACCCACCATCTTCTTTTTCCTCCCTCCCTCACACACACACACACACACACACACACATGCACGCACGCACACACACACACGCACATATACATACACACAAATTCACAGCTGTACACACAACCACTCTCAAATATATATGTGTGTGTATGAGCAGAGACACTCACTCACACACAGATATGAATATTTAACAGTAGCGTGTGGGTGCAGTGGGGGGTTGGTGGGGTAGGGGGGGTGCTGCCTGTCGTCACCAAATAGAACTTAATCTTTTCAATTTCTGGGTGCAAATATTCACACTGCTGCTGTTTGTCTGGCCCATTAATGAGCGCTACCCCATAATCCTCAGCTGCTAATTCAAGTGGCTGCTGGGGCGTCCAGCCAGGGGAGAGCAGAGCACAGCCTTCCATACACCACCCAGATTATATATGTACACACATACACACACACACACACACACACTCTCTCTCTCTCTCTCTCTCTCTCTCTCTCTCTCTCTCTCATACACTTTTTATCTCTCTTTCCCTCTTTCCTGCTGTTATATCCTCTCTCTCTCTCTCTCTCTCTCTCCCTTTATCTCACAATCTGTCTCTGTTTGTTTTTGCTTTATCTCTGTCTGTCTACCTCACCTGGGACCTTTGCTCTCTCTCTCTCTCTCTCTCTCTCTCTCTCTCTCTCTCTCTCTCTCTCTTTCTGTCTCTCTCTCTCTTTTCTCTCTCTCTCTCTCTCTCTCTCTCTCTCTCTCTCTCTCTCTCTCTCTTGCAGTGTCACCCTCTCCCTCTTTCACACACCCAAACGCATCTCTTCTCTCACTGTCTCACACTCTCACACTTATTTGCTCATTTCATTCCATCTACTTTCATTATCCCTCCATGTATCTATCCATCTGTCACTATACTGTATTCTGCTTCATCACTCATTTTACCCTAATGATGTGCATGGTTTTAACAAGTCTCCTTTCAATTTCACTCACTGGCCACTTTATTAGAAACACCTTGTGCTTTCACTCACTGGCCACTTTATTATGAACACCCACCCTGTGCTTCCACTCACTGGCCACTTTATTAGAAACACCAACCTTGTGTTTGAACTCACTGGCCACTTTACAGGAAACACTTAAATTGAACTTCCAGTCTTTTCCTCTCCCTGGTCTCCTCCCACACTGCTATGCTGTTCCAATTTAGCTAACTGCACCTTTGGTCAATCCATTAGTGGATGGGTGGGGTGAGATAGGGTGAGGTGGGGTGAGGGGTGTTCATGGTCACAGTGGTGGGTGACCCTACCTGCCCAGCTATTATTAATGGAGTAGATGGGGGCACACACACATGCACACACATATACATTCTCTCTCTCTCTCTCTCTCTCTCTCTCTCTCTCTCTCTCTCTCTCTCTCTCTCTCACACACTCATTACCTCATTAGGATGTGCCAAGGGAGGCAGGTAATCTACTGCTTGTGCTGGGGAGGGACACAGAGAGAGAGAGAGAGAGAGAGAGAGAGAGAGAGAGAGAGAGAGAGAGAGAGAGAGAGTGAGAGAGAGAGGATATGATATGATATGATATGATATGATATGATATACTGTCTCTTTTAAAAGCACATTATACAATTATTGTTACACATTATCCTTTCCTCACACACACACACACACACACACACACACACACACACACACACTCAATACAGCCTGACATATTTGACATTTTGTCCCACCAAACATGAATCCCACCAAGCTGATATAGTGCTTCTCACACATATTGTACATGCATGGTCTATGACAGCTGCCCACAGGTCACAAAGCTCTGTATTGGCCAGAACCTGGTGATACAATATGTATTACAGATTCTACAGATACAGATTCTATACATGTCCATGTTTGTGGACACCCTTCTAATGAATGCCTTCAGCTTTGTTGCACCCATTAGTGACAGCAGTGCAAAGTTACACATACAGCTTGTCTTGTCATATATTTTATATTGATTACATTTAAAGTGCTATATTTCAAGTCATTTCATTTTTTGTTTTAAAGTTAATATTGTGATTAGTAATTAATTCAAATTTGAATTAAAAATATTCTAATTCAGTATTTTTGGTTTTCATAAGCTATAAGCCAAACTGATCAACAGTTTAAAAACAGGAAAAAAGGTTTGAAACGCCATTTTATTTATATTGAATATAAAATATAACAATTTAACTTTTTGAATGAAATTGTGATCAGGATATAAAGTCATTATATATGTATATATATAAATTAGATGCTCTTGTAGTATAAACGCAGGTACTGGTGAGAACGCGGAACTTAAACAGATGTGTTTCAGCTGGCCATTGTGAATGCTGATGGTAAGAAGTTTATATGTTTGTTTACTTCCAAAATTTGTTGATATGTAATTGAGTTCTGTACAATTCTTCCCTCAGTTAAATGTTCCCAGTGCCAATGGCTGCAACAGAAGTCCAAAGTATGATCCACCCATCCCCATATTTAATAGTTAAATGAGCTTTTTTTCCTGAAATTCTGCTCTATTTCTGCTCCAAACATACCTTTGTAAATTAAGTTTTATTTCCATCAGACCACAGGACTTATAAAATGTTTTAGTTGTGTTTAGATGTTCCTCTTAAACTAGTTTTGATGACTCTTCAAAGAACGTAATATTAGTGTAGGAGTCGTGGCACAGTCAAATAGTGCTCCTCTATTCCAGAGCCTGAACAGTTTTCCTGAAGCTTTTTGATAGTCCGTAAAGAAATTCAGATTTATCTTTTCATCAATTCCTACTAGCAGTTCTGTTTGAAAGGGTTCTTGGTCTTCCAGACCTCGCTTTGTCCTCCACCATTCCTGTTACCTGGCATTGCTTAATTTCAGTATGAACTGAGGAAATGGCTTTATAGGGAATGTGATTTATAAGGTTTTGAGATTTGGATCACCTGTTCTTTTCCTAATGATACCTGTAAACTGTGATTACATAACAACATCACTTTGAGGTTCTTACTTATAGATTGTAGTCCATCTGCTTTTCTGCATACTATTTTAGTCTACTTTGACCCTGATCTTCATCAGGCCAGGACCCCAGAGGACCACCTCAGAGTAGGTATTACGTGGGTGGTGGGTCATTCTCAGCACTGCACTGACACTGACATGTTGGTGGTATCATAGTGTTTTGTGTTAGTATTGTGTTGGTAAGATCAGACAGTGTTTCAGATCGAGAGTGTTTAAACACTGTGTGCTCTCACTGTCCACTCTATTAGACACTCCTACTTGGTTGATCCATGTTGAGAAGCTCATCTGTTTCTACACAGTTTGTGATGGGCAACCCCGAGTCCAGCATCAGTGTTTACAGGATGCTGACCACAGGATGGTGTTAACTGCATATCATAAACATGTGGTTTTGGTTTTCATGTTGAAAAACTGCCACGCAGTCCAGTTTCCGAAGCAGAAGATCATGCTCTGCTTCAGAACGTTACAGTACATATTGGAATCAATGTTTCCCAGTATTCCCCAGTGCCAACAGCACTCATGTAGCCCAACGCCATGATTCTACCACCACCATACTTGACTGTAGGCAAGACTCAGTTATCTTGTTACTCATCTTGGCACTCATCAGGGCGCCGCCACATGTGCTGGACACCATCTGAGCTAAACAAGTTTATCTTGATCTTGTCAGACTACAGGACATGGTTCCAGTAATCCATGCTCTTGGACTGCTTGTCTTTAACAAATTGTTTGTGGGCTTTCTTGTACATTAGCTACCAGAAGAGGCTTTCTTCTGGGACGATGGCCATGCAGACCGAGTTGATGCAGTGTGTAGCGTATGGTCTGAGCACTGACAGCCTTTTTCAATCTCTGCAACAATGCTGGAAGCACTCATTTTTTGAAGTAGTCTTCTCTAAAGCCAACCTCTGGATATGATACTGAACAACCCTGGCGAGGCCTGTTTCAAGTGGATCCCATCCTGGAAAAACTGTATGGCCAGTATATGAGAATTGTCCCCAAAGCAACAAGTTTAACAGCCCAGCCCTGGAATCGTGTAATTCTAATGCATCACATGACACCAGGGAAGGGCAATGGTACAATTGGGCACAGTTTTGACATGTTCACTGTGAAGGGTTCTCACTTGTGTTACTTGTGCTCTTTGGACGTTAATGTTTGTATGAGTTATTTTCAGACAGTAAATCTATTCTAAGCTGTACACAGACTACTCTATGTTGCATGTCTATAATGTTGTCCCATGGGGGGGGTGTATATATATGTATATACAATGTGTGTGTGTGTGTGTGTGTGTGTGTGTGTGTGTGTGTGTGTGTGTGTGTGTGTGTGTGTGTGTGTGTGTGTGTGTGTGCACGTGCGCACCAAAATTGCACATTTTTGCTCTGAGGCTGGCCTAGGTGTTAATGGAGAGAGGTTTAATTAGCACTGATAAGTGAGATGGACAGTACTGTCGATAAAATGTGTGTGTGTGTGTGTGTGTGTGTGTGTGTGTGTGTGTGTGTGTGTGTGTGTGTGTGTGTGTGTGTGCACATACTGTATCTAAAATATTGGTATGTGTAGTTGAGCTTTTGCTCACATAAAACTGTGGTGTTTGTGTGCAGTTTAAAAGTTGAAATATTTCTGTTCTTTTTGTTTTACGTTTTTGAACAGAAATCCAGTTTCAGCTTACAGGTTTCAGGTTCAGATCATCTCATAAGCTTGTCAGCATATGGAAGCATGAAGTGCTCTAAGATCTCCTGACAGATGCTGCATTGACTCTGGAGTTGATGAAACACAGTGGACCAACTGCAGCAGATGACATTTCCCCCTTAAACCACCACAGACTGGGAAACGTCACTCGCAGGAGGCTTCAGCTTCACACTGGAGTTGTAAAAATGACTTTAATCTGACAACAGGACTTTGGAGTTCTGAGCAACAGTCCGGTTCTTTTTCTCTTTGGCCCGTGTAAGACACTTCTGATACTGTCTCTGCTTCAGGAGGGACTTGATATTAGGAATGTTGCACTTAGAGCCCATTTCCTCTAGACGTCTATGTGTGGCTCTTGATGCACTGACACCAGCCCCAGCCCACTCCTTGTAAAGCTCTCCCAAGTTCTTGACAATCCTCTCAAGGCTCTGGTCATCCCTGCTGCTTGTGCACCTTTTCCCACCACATTTCACTTTCCAGTCAACTTTTCGTTAATATGCTTTGATACAGCATGCTGAGAACAGCCAGCAATGACCTTCTGTGGCTTACCCGCTTTCTCAAGAGAGTTGATGATCCTCATCTGCACAGATGTCTGGTCAGCAGTCTTCCCCATGATTGGGATGATATTTATGCTGATTGAATAGTGTAATTTACACAAACATGAAATTAAATATTCTAATAATTTGAGAAACTGAATTTTGGATTCTCATGAGCTATAATGTAAAGTAAAAGAAAAAAGATTGAAATTTAAATGACATGTAATAAATATACAATATATTACACACAAAAATGTCTAATGTCTATAAAGTCTATACATTTGTATGTGCTGGAGTGTGTGAGTCTCTGAGTGTAAGTCTCTCTCTCTCTCTCTCTCTCTCTCTCTCTCTCTCTGTCTCTCTCTCTCTCTGTCTCTCTCTCTGTGAGTGTGTGTGTGTGTGTGTGTGTGGGTGTGTGTGTGTGTGTGTCCATCCCCCTCCCCACTCTGACAGTTCCCCTGACAGCCCTCAGTAATGGTCTCTGTGATGTGTGTGAAATTGGCCGGCCTCTCTCAGCAGCTGAGGACCCACAGGAGACAAACCGCCATTTAATTCACCCCCCCCCCCCCCCCCACACACACAGCCCCAGAGGAGAGAGAGCCCCCTGCCCCGGGGGGAACCACCAATCACCCATCCATCACACACTGACCAACACACACGCCTGCACTCCTGCAGAGGATGGATGGGGTTTGAGAGTGCTGTGGAGAGACCAAAATAGGACACAGGATAAGATCTTATTTATTCACTTTATTTCTTTTTGTTTACATTAAGAAAGTAAACATTTTAGACAGTTTATACTTATAAAAAAATACAGTCTGTTTAGTAAGTTTGAAATGGAAGAGTCCTGTGAATAGATGAGTGAGTAGAAGATGAAGTGATCTCCAAAAGTCAAAGTTACAGATTAAATATTTCTTTTCAACTTAAAAAAAAAAAGATTAGTGTAATATTTCTGTTTTGTATAGTTTTAATTTAATTCAGCATCAGTAGTTTAGTGACATAGTAACATACAACATCAGTATTAGAGGACCATCTGAACAAGCCTGATACAAACACGTCGTGTGGACTGATGGAGTCAACATAAAACCTTCTGAATGCAGTGAGCAGGAATGTTTGCAGGAAAAGAGCAGAATTTCATGAAAAGAACATGCACGTGTCTACATTTCATCCTCTTAAACCCCAGGTGAACTAGTCAGTTATTACTTCTTAACCAGTTGATTTAGCATGTGTTGTGGAGTTCCACAGGGTTCTATTGTAGGGCTTTTGAAACTGATGTTAATGCAGTACTGTAGCTGTGTGCCGTAGTACTTTAATTAAACGAACAGTTCATTGAAATGCACAACAATTCAGGTAACTGGCTGTAGAGACAGATCTTCCGTTCTTTGAGGTTTGTAGTGAATGCTTTCCATGTTTAAATCAATCAGAAGTGTGTGACTCGCCAAGCCCAAATAAATCTAGTGTTGTATACTATGTCCAAATGTTTGTGGACACCCCTTCTATAATGAATGAATTCAACTACTTTAAGTTGCACCCATTCCTTTCATAGCTTGTCCAGTCCCTGTAGATAAGTACTTCCAATAGAATAGGACTCTCTGGTGCAGGTAAACAAACATGAACCTATTGGCACCATGCCTAATGCCATGCGTATGCGAAAGGGATATACCCCCAGCATTGAGCTGTGGAGCAGTGGGACTGTCTTCTCTGGATTGATGATGCTCTATCCAATACTTTTTGAAAGAAGTGGAGAGTCGGGGATGAGGTAGGGTGGTGATCACCATCGATGAATGCAATCAAATCCTCACAGCAATGCTCCAAAATCCAGTAGGAAGCCTTCCACTGACTTTCAGCTTCTTGACATCGTTCTTGCTGTTTTCATCTCTTTCTCTCTTTTCCTTTTTATTTCTAACCCTCTCCTGCCTTCCCTCCAGTTCTCCTCTTACTTCTCTCTCTCTCTCTCTCTCTCTCTCTCTCTCTCTCTCTCTCTCTCTCTCTTTCTTATCCCTCTGAGCGCTTTCAAACGCGCATCTGCCGCTAAATGAAACAAAGGAGCGCATGCTTTTTTCTTTTTTTTCTTTTCTTTTTTTCTTTTCTTTTTTTTTTCTTCTTTTTTTTTTTTTAATCTGTGTATAGATTTATCTCTCATTCATCCTAATTCCGGAGGTGCGTGTGACGGACAGGTGGAGTCTTTGAGCACATCTTCAGTATTGTTAACATTCTTTTATCCTCCTTTATTGATAAGAGCGCGCGCGCTCACTTCACACCTATAGTCGGGCACAGCGCGAGCCAATCAGCGGCACCTGAGCGTTGTTTTCTTCACAATCACTAGGGTTCTCCAGATGGTCCTTCAGCGCTGGAGGACGGACGCTGGAAATGACCAAGAAACCAAATTCAATTACTGGCAATTTAGCGCGAGCCAGACCCCAACGCGCCTGGCATTGAGCCACGGCGTGGCGCAGGTAGCGGCCCTGGCGGTCATCTGAATTGCACAAATTAACCCACATCCGCAGAGTGAGGCCACGACTCTCGCTTCTCACTCTTTAATTAAAACTGTGCATTCACTGTTTTCCCCTCAGATGCATTAAAAGCACCAGCACTGATCTGTGGAGCAGTGGAACTGTCTTCTCTGGAAGGATGCAGCTCCAACCAGTATTTCTGAGAGGGATGAGTTGGGGAGCTGGGGATGAAGTGGAGTGATGATCATCCAACATCCTGACCTCACTTAGGCTCTGGTTGCTGAATGCAATCAGATCCTCGCAGCAATGATGCAAAATCTAGTAGAGAGCCTTCCCTTGACATTCAGAACTTCTTGACTCTCTTCCCATTGACTTGCTTTCTGGACATCCGTATAGGGCTCTTTAGAAGTTGGTTTCAGCACCGCGGACAGTTCCACTGGTTTTTCCTCAGGTGTTATCAGCACTGTGGACAGTTCAGGCAAGGTTTTGGTGGTTGTTCAAGGTTCCTCGGGTGGGTTTAGCACCTTAGAGAATGTGTTTTTTTATTGACTGGGTTTATTATGTTGGAAAATGTATATATTATGTAAGGTATTTTAAGTGGGTTCAACACTTTTATATTTGTATGTGTATGAGATCAGTTTGGATTTTGGATATTAGCCAGCTGTGTTCATATGCTCATATTTTCAGCACCTCGGACAAACATTTGAGGTTTCTCAGGTGATTTCAGCATCTTGGTCAGTTCCCACACATTTCTCAGCTGTGCACACAGCTGCCTGCATGAACCAAAGTGTGTGTAACATCTATTATTTTTTATAGGGTGTTACTTTTTAAAGGTGTTGGTTGTATTGTCAGGTGTATTCAGCATCTTGGACAGTTACCTGATGTGTCTCAGGTGTGTCCAGCTGTTATCTGAGCATCCTGAGCAGTGTTCAGCAAATTGTAAAAATGTGAGGTGTCTCCTTTATGTTCACCATTGTACACAGCTACTTCCACAAGCTCAGGTAAGTTCAATATCCTAGACAGTTATCTCATGTTTCTCAAGTGTGTTCACAACCTTGGACTGATACGTATGTCCTATAATGTATGTTCAGAAACTTCTGGAGTTTCCTGATGTTCTTTGGTATGTTCAGCATCTTACTTGACTACTTGCTCATCCTTGTATGTGTTCAACATCTTGAATAGGTCTGCCAGTTATGAGCTGTGTTTCAAGGTACTTCTTCAAGGTACAGCCACGTCCATACAGACAGTGACACTGTGATTTTTTTATTGTGTCTCTATACACCTCCTCAATGGATCTACACAATTTGTAATGTCCATGTTCTCAGACTCAGGCTACATATTTGGACAATCCATCATTTCTAATATAATTCATTGTACTTTTGTACATGCAATGACAATGACAATGAAAAATAATGTTCCACCCTTTATTGCTTAATGACTTAAAATACGTTTTGAAAATTGGTTTCATCTGTCCAAATATATTTCAGTAATGAGCAGGGTTTGTTTTTTTTTTTCTTTTGTTTTTTGTTTGTTTGGTATTTTTTGCGCTGTGTACTATCTGTCTAATCTGATTCTGATGCTCTTCATTGTCAGCAGTGGTCTGCATCTTGAGATAAACCCACTGAATTTACTTTTATGAAGGCATCTCTTAATTTGACAATGATATGCCTATCTCCTGAAGAGTGTTCTTGACTTAATTAAATATGGAGACACTTTTTCTTCTACACCAAGAAAAGAATTCTGTGAGGATCTGCTGTTGTTGTCTTCCATGATCTTTTGGTGTTGCTGAGCTTGCCAGTGCATTCCATCTTTTTAAGAATGGACCAGGCTTTTGATTTGACTACTCCTAAAGGTTCTGCTTTCTGATTGGTTTCTTTTGTGTTTTCAGTCAAATGATGGCCTTTGTTACTTTCATTGTCACCTCTCTGGACCACATAGTGAAAATTCCCATGAACATTGCTTAGTCATAAAATAGTGCCACCTGATCATAAAATTGTTTCTCATTTAACTGTCCAATTACTTTTGAATCTGTAAAAAATGGCTGTAATTCCTAAACGATTAATGCAGTACTTTTTGGTAAACTGCTTGAATTAAAGCTGAAAGCCTGCACTCCAATCACACCTTGACTGCTTCATTTGAAATCCATTCTGAAGGTCACAAATAGTCATGTGTATGCTTTACTGGAGGCATTCTATTTAAAATGCATACAAGAGATATATACAAGAAGAGGGCAAGAAGTGTAGGCTGGTGTGTGTGTGTGTGTGTGTGTGTGTGTGTGTGTGTGTGTGTGTGTGTGTGTGTGTGTGTGTGTGTGTGTGTGTGTGAATATGTCTTTTACTGATTCTATTTCAGTAAAAATATAAAAGGTTCTTTAAAGTGCCATGTTTCTAGTGTTAATAGTAATAAGAAAAATAATGTAGTAATAATAATAATAATAATAATAATAATAATAATAATAATACATCTAGCAATAGATAGATAGATAGATAGATAGATAGATAGATAGATAGATAGATAGATAGATAGATAGATAGATAGATAGATAGATAAAAAACGATTCACATTTCATTCGTTTTTGTGTTACAAAAACGTAAAATAAATGTTAATTTTATTGTTGCTGTTGTTATTGTTGTTGTTGATGATGATGATGATGATGATGATACTTTTGTTGCTTTTTTGTATTTTTGTATTTACCATTTAACGATTACACACATACACACACACACACACACACACACACACACACAGCTGCTAAGTCGTTGTTAATTCACTCTCCCGCGCCTGTACATTACCATGTGAGTGATATTTGCATTTCCAACGTTAAGAAAATGATGAGCTGAGTAAATATTTAAATTCCCTTCTATTGGCGGCCACTCGGCCAAACCGCCATTGATGGAGCTGTCGCACATTTACCTGTAAATAGCGGCATACATGAGAAAGAACTGCCCCCCCCCACCACACACACACACACACACACACACACACACACACACACACACAGAGAGAGAGAGAGAGAGAGAGAGAGAGAGAGAGAGAGAGAGAGAGAGAGAGAGCAGCATTAAAGTCCCCCAGCAGCTTTTACCTTTCCTTTCTTATATCCAAACTCCGAAACGCTGTAAAACAACAGTTAAATGTGTAAAAACGTTGAAACGTTCACTTTTATTTTCATTCCCCTGAAAAAATAACTTTGCGCTCTGTACGGTCCCCTGTCCTCAAAGCGCCCGTTCTCTCTTCCGCTCTTGGCCTCCAAACAGAAGGGAAAGCGGGAAGAACAGAGTGATAAAGGATAAACTCGTGTTTCTCTGCCGCCGCCGCCACTTTATTAAATGTGTTCAAGCCGCTGCGCGAGGTTCCGGAAAAAGGCTCGTTATTTAAATCCGTTTCCACGACAACCGTTGTCCGATTGGCTGAGGGTGGCGCCAATTAATCCCGCGAACGTCACCGAAAAAAAAAAAAACACACACACAGCTCGGAGCGCAGCTCCTGCACGCGCTGGGAACCGGAGCGGCAGTGAGCGCGCGACGGCCGTTCAACAGCGCGTGAGGGAGGGATGAGGAGAAGAATAAAGAGAAAATAAACGGAGATAAAAGAGAGGAAGACAAGCTGAGAGAGCGAGGAGGGGACTGCAGAGTGTGAGCAGGACAGGCTCTTCTACTTCTGCTCTTACTTTTTTTGCTGTTTTTGTGGATGGCCCGGGAGCTTCCAGCGCGCGCACCGGAGTAGCGCGCACGGGCGTGGCGGCCGTGTCCTGTTTCGTGAGCCGGGACCTATACGTTTTGGGGACCCCCCCCCCCCCCCCAACACACACACACACTAACACACACACCAGCCCAAAGCACCCCACCCACCCTACTTTCCGCCAAGCAGCCGCGACGCTGCCGCGCGCAGAGAGTCCGCGCGGGCCGTGCAGCGCGAGGCGCGGCGTCCGTCCGGACAGCATGGTGCAGTGCGCCGGGTGCGCGAGGCCCATCCTGGACCGCTTCCTCCTCAACGTGCTGGACCGCGCGTGGCACGCGGAGTGCGTGCAGTGCTGCGATTGCGGGCGCGCGCTCACCGAGCGCTGCTTCTCCCGCGAGGGTAAATTATACTGCAGGGAGGATTTCATCAGGTAACGTGAAGAAAACTACTACAGCAGTGTGTGTGTGTGTGCGTGTGTGCGTGTGCGTGAAGTGCGTCCTAAATAACCTGCGCCAGCTGCTATTGTCATGTTTTTGGGATTGATGCAACTGATGCTGAAGCGCTTAGATTTTAATAAATCAAACTGGTCATATGAACGGATTAGTTTATTTTTTTCTGGAACGAATCCTGTGTTTCTAACAACCAGAGACGAAGCCGCGTTTTTCATCGTTTGTTTATACGTTTGTTCTGTTTTACACCTCAAACCCTGCACAGTGGAGCCACATCACTGCTGATGTGAATGTGTCATTATTGTAAT
>CM067516.1:7788067-7940567 GCA_034509495.1 Acestrorhynchus altus | reverse complement strand
GTGTCACCTACGTCTATGATTAGTTGTGTCTATATATATATATATATATATATATATATATATATATATAGCACCAAATATGTTCTTTTATATGTCAAAGAACCCTTTTTCTATATTAAATGGAACGTATCTGCAAATCACTTTCCTTTATAAACTTTCCCTTTCCATTATTTGTTGAAGAGCAATTCTATGCAAAATACAACAATTTTCTATCAATAGCTTCTAGCATGACAGAGGTTCTGTTATGTGCCAAAGAATACTGTACTAAATAGTATGTTACTTATAAGGGAGCCACTTTTCTGTACTAAATAGAAAATTATGTCAAAGTAACTGTACTCAATACTCTGTGTCAAAGAACCCCTTTTCTGTACTAAACAGACCCTCCTTTTCTGATATAAAAAAAGGGTTCGGTTATGTTAAAAAAAAAATCTGTACTAATTAGAAGATTATGTGTCAAAGAAAGTATACTGAACAGTGTGTCCAATTTTAAAGACTACATTTCCTGTATTAAATAATATATTATTTATCAAAGACCATATTTTTAATGCTAAAACCCTTTTTGCTTATATCACCAAAAGGCTTCTGTTCTGTTTAAATAGCTGTTTTGTTCTAAATAGAAGATTATGTGTCAAAGAAAGGGTACTGAATAGAATGTCCAGTGTCAAAGCACCGTCTTTCTGTTGTAAATAAATTATGTGTCAGAGGAGCCCATTTCTGGACTAAATGTGTTGTGTTAAAGAACCCACTTTCTGTATGAGCTACAATGTTATGTGCTAAAAACAATATGTACCAGAATTGTTGTTGCTGAGAACACATTCTTAAAATGGGAATTCTCAAAGGGGTTCTTTAGTGAAGGCAATGTTTCTAAATAAAACCCACAGAACCATGATTAAAATAGCCTTAATGTTGGTGGAAATTCATTTGTAGGCAGTCTTAAATAGGACAGTCTACAGTGCCTTGTAAAAGTATTGACTCCATTGCATTGTGTTGTTTTGCTACACATTTTTGTTGCTACACATTGTTGATTATTTGAGGATTTGCATTATTTCATTTACAAAACATGCCCACAGCTTTGAAGATTTGAATTTCTTTTGAGAAATATACAATAAATAGGACAACATAACAGAAAACTTCAATGTGCATAACTTTTCACCTCCTAAAAGTCAGTACTGTGTAGAGCCACCTTTTGTCATAGTGGTAAGTCACTTAGGATATGTCTCTATGAGCTTGCCACTGGGATGTTTGCCCATTCCTCAAAACTGCTCCAGCTCTTTCAGGTTAGGGGGTTTCTTCAAGTCTGACCATAGATTGTTAATTGGATTAGGTCTGGGCTCCACTTAAATCACTTGAGTGTTGCTTTAGCACTATGCATTGGGTCATTGTCCTGTTGGAAGGTGAACGTCCATCCCAGGCTCAAATCACTGACTGACCAAATCAGATTTTGCTCAATAATATCCCTGTATTTAGTGTCATCCATCTTCCCCAGAATGCTGACCAGTTTCTCAGTCCCTGCTGCTGAGAAACATCAAGGATGGTGTTCTTGGGGTGATGAGATATGGTGATTTTGTGTCAGACATAACATTTTCTAAAAATTTGACTAAAAAGTTACATTTTGGCCTCATCTGACCAGTGCACCTTCCTCCATACTCCCACATGCCTTTTGGCAAACACAAAACAATCCTTTATATTTATGTCTGTACATAAAGCCTTTTTTTTCTGGCAACTCTTCCACCTCTATAGAGTATATGGCTTATTGTGGTCATATGGACAGATATTCCAGTCTCTGCTTGGGAACTTTGCAGCTCCTTCAGGGTTAGTCGTGGTCTCTGTCCTGCCTGATTAATGCCCTCCTTGCTCAGGTTGAGAGTTTGGGTGGATGGCTCTCTCTTGGCAGTGGTACCATTTTATTTACATTTGATGACTGGATTTGATGATGCACTGGGGCATCATCAGAGATTTGGATCATCAGAGATTTTTTTTAAAACCCAACCATGACATGTACTTCTCAACAATGTTTTTCCCGATTCATTTGGAGAACTCCTTGGTCTTCACTGTTAGTGTCCAACAAAAATCAACCAGCATTGATGTTCCAGAAGCCTCGGCAATGCTTTTCCATCATGAGAATGATGGAATGAATGCAGAAGATGAATTTTCAATGGCATTACACTTATTATGTAAGCTCGAATAAGATTGTCAACAAGTTTGCCATAGTTTGGTGCTCGACAGTTTCCAAGGTTGGCAAATTGTCCCATTTGCAGAGGAAATAACAGTACTTCATATATCCCAGCTGCAGTCCAAGTGACAGTGCCACCACATTTAAATTCCTGTTTTAGTTGTTACTGTTAACAGTTCCATATTCTTGTGTGCAGCAAAGCCAATAGGTACTGAAGGATGGACATTGCCATTGTGTAACAAGGATGAATCAATAAAAAGATGGCACATGTTTTGGCTCACGCTCACAACCCAAAGCTGCAAACAACCCATCAATACCAGGGCAGAAGCAGATTTCTGTTAAAAAAAAAAGTCTGCATTTGCTTTTGACAAACCTGATCAAATAATTTTGTTCTAATTATGTTATGAAACTCACCAAACATGGTTCAAAGTCTGAATCAAAGTTGCTCTCAGTTTCTGACCCATGGACATCTTCATCTGCTGCTAACTCAAGAGCAGACATATGAATCTAATGATGGCATTTGTGCAAGTGAGCTGCTTTTATGGCATCTGCATGTAGCCTTTCAGACATACTTAAACATCAAGCCTAATCTGTAACAAATCCTTTTACATCATTATTTTCAATCAAATGTAAGGAATGCATGCTAGGCTTGCCTGTAAAATATGAAGAAGAAAAATCATTGAAAATATAGCTTTCTGTGATCAGCATCTCAAAATGCATATGATGCACCAAAGTATTCAGAAAGCAAAATCTTCCAGTTGGCTGCATCAGAACTATTTAATTGCTTCATTGTAAAGGGGATGAATGCACATGTCAATTTTCATTTTTTTTAATTTCCAAATGTTTGTTATATATATTTATTTTTCTCATTTCACCTCATCTTAGAGTATATTGTGCAGATGCATCACATATAATTCAGATAATAATAATAATAATAACAATAATAATAATAATAACAATATTAATAATAATAATAATAATATTAATAATAATAATAATAATAACATTAATAATAATAATAACAATAATAATAATAAAAAAACATTGAAATACAGGTCGTAATGTTACAAAATCAGTAAAAAGCCAAGGGATGAATACTTAAGTAAGGCAATGTATGTAGTGCCAACACGGGTTCAGTTATGTGTCAGTGAACCCCCATTACTCTAGTAACCCCCCCCTCTACTGCTCTATGAAACCATTTTATAGGGTTACGCAAAGAACGTCCATATGGTGATACATTAAGGATTTATCAGAGATCAATGTGTGTTATATAAATCAATCAGAGGTATTGTTAGTCATTGATGAGTAAAAATGATCAATGAAGAGCATTACTGATCGGTGATCATGTTATTGATTACTGATTGGTGTTGTTGGTCAGTAATATTAATCAGTGAGAGTTATTGTTGAGCAGTGATCAGTCTCATTAATCAATGGCTAGTGCTATTGATTATTGGTCAGTGTGTCTGTAAATGTGATAAAAATATTTGACTTAATGTAAATATTTTATTATTGTAAAGAGTTATTAATAATTACCTGCCAGGTGTCAGTTTTATTGTTCAGTATCTTTGGTTAGAGGTTGGTTTATTGATCATTGTGCTACACAGTGCTATTGATTAGTGGTCAATTTTTATTTATCAGTGGTGAGCCCTATGGGTTATTAGTATTGATCAATTGTCAGTGTTATTAGTATTTGTTTACTTTTATTAATTAGTAATCATTGGACACTGATATGGTAATGAGGGGAAGACTTATTGATTTACCTTATCATTCAGTGGTCAGTTTTATTGCTCAGTGATCAGCGTTATTCATGGGGGGTCAGTGTCACTGGTCAGTGACCAGTGTTATTCATCTCTGTGCAGTGTCCTCATGTACGGACCGCAGCCTATCCCCCGACCTGCCCGAGCCTGGCCCGGACGACACCAAGGAGACCGATAACTCCACATGTTCGGACAAAGACACCAACAACAACGAGAACGAGGAGCAGGGGGCATGTCAGAAACGGAGGGGTCCACGAACCACCATCAAGGCCAAGCAGCTGGAAACACTGAAGGCTGCATTTGTGGCCACTCCTAAACCCACACGCCACATCCGTGAACAGCTGGCTCAGGAGACTGGCCTGAACATGCGTGTCATACAGGTAAGTGTAAGCACTGCACCATGGCAACTCTAATAAGCCTGTTTGTATGTTTTTCAGATTGGTGGAAAATGTTTTGTAGGTGGTTTCTTGTACCATTAAGAAGGTACAAGTCAAAGGACATAGTTTCATTACTGTTTAGCTATGGTCCTTAAAGTGGGGTCAACCAGGAATACCAGGGGTCTGTGATATATAGCCAGTTTTAATGCAAAAATAAACCTTTTCAAGAGTTAAAAGAGTCAAGTGCTTGCATTTGATGATAAGCAATTTCTATATTATCCCAGGTTGTTGGTATAGACGTTGCTAGGTGAATGCTATAGTATCTCAGGTTTTTGCTTGAGTTGTTGCAGTGTTGATTCACTAATAAATCTGTGGGGCTCTATGACTTTTTTCACACATAAAGGTGTGAAAAAAGGTTAACTGTAACCTAAATGTTTGGTTTGCAGATTCATTTATGGCATTTTTACTACTTTTTTTACTGCTTTGTTCAGTAGGGATGCACAGAATATTATTTGGCTGAAATGTGGTTAAAAAATAGTGTTTGTGGGGTGAAAATTCAATCATTTTGATTTTATTTTGTAAGAATCATTAGAAGAATATTTATGAAACAAAATATGTTCTTCAAAATATTTTTGTTCTTTATTTATGTATGTATCAGTATTATCCCTTCTCAGAATTTATATTCTGAAATTTGATCACTGTGGGAGCAAGGAAAGATAGCAAACAGCCCCTTCCTTTTTCCTCTAAAACCCAAGATCTGTGTGAGTGACATCATCAGCACCAGCTCCTCTCACTGATCAGTCAGAATTGGAAGCACTTATGGCTTTTAAACTGGGATTTAATTCAGTTGGAATTAGCTGAGCTGGATTACTCACTGAGTCATGGTTAGATAAGGTAAGAGATTGCTGTTTGTTGTGATATGTTTACCCTGTATGTAGGTTACTCTGTAGGTTACTAAGTTATGAAACCTATTAAAATGGCATTTAAGTGCCCACAAAATGCAGATCAGGGGTTAATTTAAGTGGCAAAATGAATGGAAACTTGTGATATGTTCAGTATTTGGTGCTGTGCCAAAAGTTTAATTTTCTTCATTTGTGGTTTTGGAAGAAAAAAAATCATTTTTCTGTATCTCCAATGTTTGGTATCTGATCATATCTCAGTAAATAGAAGCCCAGAAGAAAAAGTAGCTGTTTCTGTGGTTCATGGTGGAATTAAGAAATGATAGTTACCAGGAACTGTGGAGGACAAACTGAAGCCGGGAATACCAAAATCTTTCAGAGAGAGAGATGCTGGTAGGATTGATTGAAAGACAAATCAGACTGTAAAAGTGCTTCAGGAAGATTGATCAGACTCTGAGTTGAGTTGAGCTGCTCTATCTGTGTATTGAGCTCAGAAGAATACCCAAATTCCCACTGGTGGGTTGAGACCCCAGTGTAGAGCCCACATTTCATATCCTCACACATTTCATATCCTCACACATTTCATTTTATCCAGTAGACGGTTTAATCTTTGATATGTGCAGCCCACTGTGATCAGACTACAGTGGGCCGAGGTGCAGAAGAACAGTGTAAACTTCATGAAGGCACCGTTTACTGCTTTAATCTCTGCTGATGTAACAGAGAATATACATGTTTTGTTGGAGCTAAAATGGAGGCGTTTTACCGGGATTCCCCCAACTCTTATGCTGTGGCTTACTGCAGACGACCCCTACGGAGTGTGTGTGTGTGTGTGTGTGTGTGTGTGTGTATGTGTGTGTGTAATCCCTCGCTCTGGAGGAGGGCAGCCATTTCCATACAAATGTACTGGACTGTTAGACAATTGTTCTCAGTAAGCAGGTGCTGCTTTTACCCACAGCCAGGATCATCTCTCTCTCTCTCTCTCTCTCTCTCTCTCTCTCTCTCTCTCTCCCTCCCTCCCTCCCTCTCCCTCTCTCTCACTCTCTCCCCTCCTCCTCTCTCTCTCTCTCTCTCTCTCCCTCCCTCCTCCCTCTCTCTCTCTCCCTCCCTCCTCCCTCTCTCTCTCCTCTCTCTCTCTCTCTCTCTCTCTCTCTCTCTCCCTCCCTCCTCCTCCCTCTCTCTCTCTCTCTCTCTCCCTCCCCTCCCTCTCTCTCTCTCTCTCTCTCCTCCCTCCCTCCCTCTCTCTCTCCCCTCCCCTCCTCCTCCTCTCTCTCTCTCTCTCTCTCCTCTCTCTCTCTCTCTCTCTCTCTCTCTCTCTCTCTATATATATATATATATATATACTCTCTCTCAACATATATTTATATTTGTCTATCTCTGTCTCTTTATTTCTGTCCAGTCAGATAAAATCAAATCAAATATACTTTATATGCATAATGAGTTTATTGCTTTATCTTGCCAGTGCTGTACAAAATGTGTTAAATTGTGTTAAATCTAAACAAAATAGAAGTTGTTCATTATGATAAATTATTTAAATAAATCTATCGAAAGAATAACAAATGTGGACATGATAAAAATACACAGTTCATAAATGAATCATAAAAATCAATCAGAAGTATGGAATACACACGCTATGCAAGGTTTCTCAACCTGTGAGCTGGGAACCACCAGTGCAAGACCACCAGGGCTGTGAAGCAGTAGTCTGCAGACCCACCCTCATGAAAAAATGATTCAGTATAAGTAATAACTGAGAGATCAATAATATTCAAACTATAAACACTATATAATTATTGATATAATTGATAGAAACATCACAGAATAACACATGGCAAATTCTATGTTTTTAGTTTAAGAAAATGCAGCTGTGGGCGCAGACAGTTAGCGTAGCAGAGATGTAGAACTTTCTTTAACAAAGAAAGAACGGAGACTATTCCTAATCAAAGTAATAAATCAGTACAACCCAGACTGCATCAGATATGATCATAGCATACGTAGATGGATTGTCGACATGGGGTCTGACAATATAAAGACTGCTTTTAGACAGAATTTAAAAAAGTATTCATTGGGACATATATTTGTTGTTGTTTTGGCTGCTGTTCAGGCACTAATGTTTCCATTGTCAAAGAAATTAAAGCAAAACCAATTTAACATAAAACCTTTCATTATCGTGGGCTGTTACTGCTTTCTGTTTAAAAACCGCTGAGCCGTAAAGTGAAAGGTTGAGAACCCCTGTGCTATGTCACATGTTCTCTGCTTTTAAGGCAGTTTTGACTTAAACTGTCCTGCTAAAATTATTGTCTCTGGATTTGTCCACAATAATATTTTTTATTCCCAAGCCTCTGTCAGCCTGGGGAAGGAGGTCCTGTCCTCATCCACCTAACTCTTTTTGCCTTCCTGTTTCAGTGGCCGTGTGTGATCACTGATTCTGTGCCTTTGTTTGTTTATAATTTTGTTTAGATTATGATAATAACTATTATGTAATTCCAACCTAGTATTACGTAACAGCTGAGTTTAGTTTCCAGCAGAGGCTGAAGTTTGCTCTGTGTCTTTTCTCTCTCTTTCTCACTGTTACTCACACTATTTTGTCTAAACTTTTCTTACATCATTTCTTCCCTCTCTCCCCTGTGCATCCTCCACTCCTCCCTCTGTTTTCATTTCTAAATTTATTTTTTTCTCTTCTGTCCCACTTCTTCTCCCTGCCCTGTCAAATTTAACCTGCTCTCTCCTCCTCCATTCCTCTCATTCCTCTTTTACTCTCTCTCTCTCTCTCTCTCTCTCTCTCTCTCTCTCTCTCTCTCTCCTCTGAGCGTGGGTGTGAAGCTGTCCTTCACTCTACTGTGAAAATCACACACCCATTTAAAGTGTAAGTTTCTGTGTGTGTGTGTGTGTGTGTGTGTGTGTGTGTGTGTGTGTGTGTGTGTGTGTGTGTGTGTGTGTGTGTGTGTGTAGAGTAGAGGTTAAGCGCTGTTTCTGTGGACGTGTTATAACATCAGACTGCTGTTTGACAGGAGTGTGACGGAGCTCTCAGCACCTCTCTGCTGCAGAAACACCTCCAAACTACTGATCCAGACATGCACACACACATGCGCGCACGCACACACACACACACACACACACACACACACAAAACTTCAAATCTTCATCTCAACTGTTCATGCCAGAAAAGAGCTATCAAAATAAAGCCAGAATTTTCTAATTCTTTTATTTATTTACTTCACCTTCTGACTAACACTTTGCACAGAGGACATACACCAATCAACCATAACATTATGACGACCTCCTTGTTTCTACATTTACCGTATCAGCCCCTCTTATCATACAGGAGCACTTTGTAGTCCTACAATTACAGACTGTAGTCCATCTGTTTCTCTGCATACTTTGTTCTCCTCCTTTCACCCTGATCTTCATTGGTCAGGACCCCAGAGGACCACCACAGAGCAGGTATTATGTGGGTGGTGGGTCTCTCTCAGACACTGACATGGTGGCATGTTAGTGTGTGTTGTGCTGAAATGAGTGGATCAGACACAGCAGTGCTGCTGGAGTGTTTAAACCCCTCAGTGTCACTGCTGGACTGAGAATAGTCCACCAACCAGAAATATCCAGTGAACAGCTTCCTGTGGGCAGCGTCATGTGAGCACTGATGAAGAACTAGAGCATGACCAACACAAACTGTGCAGAAACAGATGAGCTTCTGTCTCTGTCTTCTGTCTTTTTACGTCTATAAGGTGGAAGAGTTAGATTGGACTGTCTAATAGGGTGGACACCTCTGTATCTGATCCACTTGTACCAGCACAACACCATTGAAGAAGAGGCTGAAAGGAGGATAACAAAGTATGCAGAGAAACAGATGGACAACAGTCTGTAATTATTGAGCTACACTGTGCTAATGTGGTACGTGGAGAAACTAGGAGGTGGTGTAATCCCTGTGGAGATGTCCTGCCAATAGAGTAGGAATCTCTGGAGCAGATAAACAAGCATGAACTTTTGGCCACCATACCTAATGCGAGGCGTGGGCTAGAGGGGTACAAAGCCCCCAGCATTGAGCTGTCGAGCAGTGGACTCTGGAATGATGGGGCTCGATCCAATACTTTTGGAATGAGCAAATGTTAGGTACAACCTGCTTGAGTTGTTCAGTTGGTTCCAGAGTTCTCCTCCATGTTGCTTCCATGTCACAGACTGGATTAGGTGGAATCACATGACTATGAACTCTAGTGTCTTTGTGGACAGTTCATGAACATACAGTGTGGAAAGTAGAATTTAAAAAATGAAATAACTGATATGAGCTAGATTAAGTCAGTTGGAGCTTCTGAATATTGGTTTCAATTAGTTTTTGATTACTGCCCAGCCCCGGATGCTACTTTTAATTACGATGTTTCTATGACATAATTTGCACAAAACTGTACTCTGTTGAGCAGAAGCAAGCCACTCACACCTGGACTTAAATTACACAATCTTACAAAAATGGCAGACTCATGTACAATATATATATATATATATATATGTATATATATATTGCTGTTAATTAAATATTATGTATCAGTGCCTCAGTATCACTGTTTTTAATTTTGGGAATAGTGCTTCCATAACATTCCATAACTGCAGACTGGGAACTTTCTAACATTGTTGTAATGCAAACCATTATTACATCACACATTTTGACATTCCTAGTGTGTTATTCCTGTAAAATTATAGGTTACCCTTGCTGGAAACTTTTAAATTGCTTAACCTGTCTTAGAACTTTCTCTGGGAAAGCTGGAATAAATGATCTATTAATGACCGTTAAGCTTCTTCACTACACTGTTCGATTGTACTGGGATGATGCGTTGAGACTCCAGTGATAAGCCATCCTGGAATCTCCACATTAGGTTAGAAAGCTCCTGATTGTGTTTGGAGCTTTTCTGTTCTACTTTTTTTATGCCCAGTTTGCTGATAGCCTTCTTATTGGGATTATGACAGTTCCTAGAGGCAGTTGTTGAAACAGTTTTTTATGAATACAGTTTTGTGTATATTCGACATGGAAACAACCAATGCTGTGTGGTAATGCCTGAGGATCAAAACAAAACAATATTTTTGTTGATTGCTGTCAAGTCAATTCCAACTCCTGATGACCATATGGATAGTGTTCCTCCAGAATGTCCAGAATCTTCTGTTTGAGTCTTCAGGTATCTCAATGGTTGGTTCATTTTTCCATCCATTCATCTTGTAGCTGGTCATCTGCTTCCGCCTGTATCTTCAACTCTTTCAAGTATGATAACAGTGAAAATCAATTGAGTAGGAAGAGACTTACAGCTGATTCAATCACTAGAACCCATCAGATCATGACACACCTTCATTTGGTTTCAGCTTGGATTTGGGAATGAGCATGCGGTACCAGAACAACCACCTAGCAACCCCACTGCAACCACATGGGGTCCTATAGCAAGTGCCTAGCAAGCACTTAATAACACCCCACTAAAACAACCACTAACAACCACTAAGCAATTCCATAAAAGCCACCTCGTAAAAACATTATCTAGGAACCAAATAGCAACAGCCTAGAAACTAGGTATATACTATGCAACACAATGTCGCTCTGAACAAATGCGTAAGCTGCGTGAAAATTCCCCGATGAATGGACCAGTAATGCTCCAAAATGACTTCCATTTTTTCTGCTTTTCAAAAAATAATATTTTTGCTCAGTGTTGAATTAATAACACAATGTTCTGCATTTTATTTATTTCTTGGATTGTAAGGACCTTACATTTTTATGTGTGTTTTTATACTTTGCACTTTTGACTAAAGAGAAGCAGTTTCTTTTTCTACCTGTATTCATGTGTACCTCTCTCTCTCTCTCTCTCTCTCTCTCTCTCTCTTTTTCTCTATGTTGTAGGTGTGGTTTCAGAACCGGCGGTCAAAGGAGAGGAGGATGAAGCAGCTGAGTGCTCTCGGTGCCCGTCGGCATGCCTTCTTCAGGGGTCCGAGGAGAATGAGGCCGCTGGGCGGGCGACTGGACGACCCTGATATTCTGGGCCCTGGGGGATACAGCTACTATGGAGGTATGGGAAAGGGGGTACTTTCTCTCTCTCTCTCTCTCTCTCTCTCTCTCTCTCTCACTCACACACACACACACACACACACACACACACACACACTCTCGCTCTAGGGCTCTCTCTCCCCTCTGTCTATTCTTTTATTCTTTCTTTTTAAGCCACACAAAGAGCTGTCCTTCGCACAACACACACAAAAACACACATTTACAGGCAGTGCCACGCTCCATCCTTACACACCCACACTCCAACCGCGGGCCTTTCCCCTCACCTTGAAATGACAAAAGCCTTTCTGCTCTCTCTCCCTCTCTCTCTTCCCCTTGTCTCCTTTTCTCTTTTACCTTGCTTACTCTATTTTTGGCTCTATTCCCCCTTTGCTGCCTTTTTCTTTCTCTCTTCTTTCCCTTCTCTTGCCGTTTCCCTCGGCCCTGCCTGACAGGAGACTGTACAGGAAACAGGCCCAGACAGTAATTCCTTAAATCTTAAAACTCTAGTTTAATCACTGATGTTTGGCTGTAATTAATTATAATGTAATTAAATATTACATTAGAAAGGCATACACTGAATCTGTAAAGCTCTCTATGCCACCTACTGACTGTGACTAAAATGACATGTCTGAGCAGGCCATCCTCTGAACTATGTCCTGTCCTTATGTATGATGGAGGTACAAATTTGGTAAAATTGAATGTTCATAATATGTTGCTCGTGTTTAGTGAAACAGAAAGTGAAAACAAATATATACAGATGCATACAGCTCGACATACTCCACTACACTAACACTCCCACCACCCCCCACCACCCATATTT
This sequence comes from Acestrorhynchus altus, assembly GCA_034509495.1. Lineage (NCBI taxonomy): Eukaryota > Metazoa > Chordata > Actinopteri > Characiformes > Acestrorhynchidae > Acestrorhynchus > Acestrorhynchus altus. The sequence goes on along the minus strand of CM067516.1, from coordinate 7,928,531 downwards.
CTATCATTTCATGAAGTTTGTAAAATTTGCCCATTTCTTTTCATGTTTGCCAGTTTTATAATGTTTAGTACAATTCTGCAAATTGTTCTGCAATTCTTACATTTTTTTACCAACTTTTCCAAAAAAACATTTGCCCATTTTTGCATCTTTTTACCAATTTTGTAAAATGTCCCTATATTTTTGAAAGCAGGTCTTTTTTTTTACATTTTCCACATTTTCCACATTACCTCAAAGAGTGAGCAGAGGCTTTGTGTGAATCCCTGATTATTAATGAAGTATTTGGACATGTTTAAAAGGTCACATGTAAAGGACCTGAGTGAACCCAGCACTCAGAGAGAGGCGTAAATATGAGCTCAGGGAGCTTCAGTACTGTAGACAGAGTAATGTTGTTGAATGAGGCTCAGACAGAATGTGGTAAACAGACAGACTGGACAATTTGTTTTCCAACCTGTGTGTGTGTGTGTGTGTGTGTGTGTGTGTGTGTGTGTGTGTGTGTGTGTGTGTGTGTGTGTGTGTGTGTGTGTGTGCACGCACACGTCTGGGTGTTTTTCTGTGGCAGCTCACTTCTCTGTAGCAGAATCTGTGGTTAATTTTCCAAAGCAGAGTAGAGTGTAATCTAAGCGTGGCGCGGTGCAGAATTCCCCAGGATGCCAGTTATTGAGTTTTTGTGAGTGTATGGTGAATAAGCCACATTAGCGTGGATTCACGCCCAAAGCTGGAGGCACAGAGGAGGGAATATATTTCTACCATTTTTCTTCTGCTCTCTGACACTGACTCAGGATATTCTGTGTGTGTGTGTGTGTGTGTGTGTGTGTGTGTGTGTGTGTGTGTGTGAATCCTTCTGTTTACACTTTCATTAAGAGCGTTCTTCTTTCTTCTCACTCCTGCAGCAGAGCCGAGCTGAACGTCAGAACCAAACTAGCGTGTTAATCAGATTAGGATTAGGAAATGCAGGGAGGAAACACACACACACACACACACACACACACACAAACACACACAAGCGTGACAGAATAAAACAAAAACAGCCAAACAAGCAGCATTAACTGGAGCCCAAACATCTCCAGAAAGCGAGCTGTTGATTTCCTTTCCACTCCTGATTCTTGATAACCTTCATTCAAAATTCCATGAAGGCCTTTATCTTTACTCTGTTACTCCACTGTTTTGTGGCATTTTACACAGCTGCCAATTTTCCCTGGTTTTCCAAGACCAATTGACCAATTTTGCAATTTCCCCCACTTGGTTTTGTAGCATTTTTCCTATTTTTGCAATTTTACTCCTGTTTTTCTAATAAAATGACTTTTGCAGCATTTAATGTAAACTGCCTTTTTATAAATCACCCAGTTTGCCTCACTTTTCCAAAACATAGAGCCAGACTTTGTAGCTTTCTCCCACTCCAGTAGCATTTTCCATTTTTTCAAAATTCAACCCAGCATTTTCAAAATGTAACCTTTTTCCTAATTATACCCCCCAAAAAATGCCATATTTTGCATTCATTCCCCCAAATTCCTTTCCTTTTCCAAAACAATAGCCCTAATGGAATGTTGTGATTTTTGTATTGCCCAGAATTCTAACATTTCACAATTTTGCTAAATTTGGCATATGAGTGTCTAATCCAAACTAGCATGTTAATCAGATTAGGATTAAGAACAGACAAAACAAAAAGAGCCTTTCCAGCAATTGAGCCACTGATTTGATTTCCTTCTCTAGAGCATAGCTTTAGTCATGTGACTTCACAGCCTGAATGTCATTACTATGAGATTTTCAACTGAAGTCTAATCAACCTGTGTAGGCTCAAGGCTTACTCATGCTCATGGACGTCCCACTTCACAGCCTACAGGATTTAAAGGATCTGCTGTAATGTTAGTCTTGGTACCAGATACCACAGGACACATTCAGAGGTCTTGTGAAGTCCATGCACAAAGGGGACATCACGAACACACACACACACACACACACACACACACACACACACACACACACACTCAGTGAATTAATGTCCACTTGTTTGTTGTCCTTCACAGAGTACCAAGGTGACTACTATGGCCCGGGGGTCAACTACGACTTCTTCCCTCATGGTCCGCCCTCTTCACAGGCCCAGTCTCCAGCAGATCCACCCTACCTCCTTAGCTCAGGCTCCGGAGCCCTGGACGGGGGTCCAGGCTCTGCACACCATCCCACAGATGACCAAAGGTACACAGACATGATCTCTCATGCGGACACACCCAGTCCTGAGCCCAGCCTAACAGGACCCCTGCACCCCAACCCACAGGGGGAGGGCTTTGGTGGGGGGCCGAGCCCACCATTTCCGTTGGCCAACAACACCAGCTACAGTGGTCCGTTGCCCCATTCTGGCCAGGAGATGGGGGAGAACACAGTATGGTAGAATGGCCAAGATGGGGGCATGGACAGTAAAAGAGGTCAGGACTTAGAAAAGAGGGTGGACAGTGCAAATGGACTGGAAACTCGCCCACCTGGCCCCATATCATGCTAGCCCCTTTGGCTCCAACCCCACCTTCTCCAGTACTGTATAAGACTGCCGAGTATCCTGGCCATCCCAGGCTACTCCCAAGCAGGACAAAGAAATGTCTAGTGGTCGTCCAAGAAATGGACGAATGGCACGGAAAGTCGGCTGTGGGACACAACACACCGAAACCTAGCAGGGACATCTCTCCTTCCTCTCTCCGTTTCCTTTCTACAGCCAATCACGTACAGGTGGAATCCCTTCCGTTGTCATTGTTCCCCCATCTACGCCTGAGCATCATGACATCACAAGCAATGTTAGTGTGCATACCTATTATCTTTTTTTATTTCCATTTCTTCGTTTCCGCTGCTGTCATTTTCTGTTTGGAAACGGTTGTAGCCACCGCCAGTGAGCGGACAGTGGATATATATTCAAAAATTCTGAAGCTTATTTCTTTGTTCACAAATAAGAGTTTCAATTTGTTGCATTCTGGACTGCCTTGTTTTTTTTCTTCCCTTCTCTGAAAAACTCTGGCCTGTTTGTAACATACAGTATTTGGTTATTTCATTAATTGAAAGAAAATAATTAAACATTTTATTAAAAACATTTTGATGAACACAGAGTTTGTTCTCAAGCCAGTCCTTACTTCCAAAGGTGCATCTTTACAAACAAAACTTCACCATGGGAAACCTTGCCCAAATCTTCCCTTTGTACTCATGTCTTTCTCTGCTTTCCCAGTTGGCTTCAAAACAAACAGCTTTGGTAAAATTACAACCCACTGGTTTCTTCATGAAACAATTTTGAGTCAGTTATTATGATCTCCCTACTTTTCTATGTATAGCAAAATTATTCTCCATGGTTTCAACAGTGCACTGCAGATAAACCCCTGGAGATAAACCAGTCATTCCTAATTCAAGCAAAATCATAAACATTCAGGTTAACTCTGATTTTCTCATCAGATCCAATCTATTCAGACTATCTTTAAACGTGACTCATATCCGACATTCATCTAAAAATGCATCTGTCACAGAACAGCATCACGGGAGCATCATCATCTTCTCCAGCATCACGGGAGCTATATTTTGCTTTGATTCTACAGCCATTTTATGTGCCTTTGAATTGTGCTTGAACAAAGATGTCACCCCAAATATTTCTGTTACCTCACTATCGCACAACTGAAAACCTCCCTCACTCCTGTTGTCCATTTTCCCTTTTCTTCAGCACACATTATGATGAATCTCGTGTCTTACTAAATTCTGATCTGGCAGTTCAAGCTGAGGCACATTTCCTTGTATTGAAAGGCATATGGAAGTGGCCCAATTTGGAAGTGAAAATGTCCAATTCAGTGTTTTGCTGTTTGTTCAACTGGCCTGGGCTTCCTTCTTTAATTATTTTTTTTATTATTATTTGAAGCTCTAACCAAACTGGTGATATTACGTTAGATAGCTGTTCCGGTGAGCAAAACTAATTGTATGATCATTGTTCTTCACCTGTGTGCTTTTTCCTCTTGGTAGGGTTGGGGGGTTTCAATCCTTTCAGTTCCAAACAGTAACGATCCAGTAATGCCCAGAAGTGAGCACATATTGGCCCATTGGTTTGATAGGTTCAGCACCCCACCCCAGGTGCTGTTTAGACTAATGCTCTACTCAACCACCAGCAGAAGCTGCTGAGCAAAGTGCTGCTTTGCCTTTAGTGGGCCATCAGAGGTCTACTGGTTTCACAATGGTTTTCTCTGTGGGTCAGTATGGTTTCAAAAGCAGGACAATAAACAAGTGAGACGGGTGAAATATAGATGCCTTTGAACTTTGGTGTTGATGAAGTCTTCTGAGAGTTCCCTGGACTGCAAAGAAGGACCAGGCCTAACCTCTCACTGGAAACCCAGGTATCTATGTCAGATAGCTGGCTGTAAAATTAGGATATGGATATAATAATAATTAGTATAATCAAGAAAACAGCATTCTTGCAGTCAGAACTTCGACATCAGTTTTTCTGCAATGAGTTCAGTAATCTGATCTGATTCAGATTTCCATTTCTTAGGTCAGAATAAGGTCTTGAAGTCCAGTTAAGAAATCTGATATAAAAAAAGAACTTTATCTTAGCTAAGTGATCATCTTTGTCTTATTTCTTCTGGTTTCTCGGTCTGGACATGCACTGTTCCTGACCAGCTGCAGCTGTCCCTGATCAGGGGATGAGTGCAAAAACAGCAGGGACTCTATCTTCCTTCTGCCTCATTCACACTATTCTGTGAGATTACTGGCTGGTTGTATAGTATCTGAGTCATATAAATTAGACTCAGAGTTTTGCCTGCCTCACGGAAATCCTCTGTATCCCATTTTCTGATCACCCAAGTGCATGTAAACACATTGATCAGATTACTGACAGAAGCTGCAGTTATCAAATTATTGAACTGCTGAGCTTGTAGCATGTTGCTCTTTCTCAGCACATTCCCACGCTCTACACAGGGGTGCACAACTCCAGTCCAAGAGGGCTGGTATCCAGCAAAATTTGGTTGTTGCCCTACTCAGACACTCCTGATTCAACTCATCAGTTAATCACCAGACAAAACAGACGTTTGTGTAGCTTTGCTGGACCCTTCTTCAGTGGAGATCTGCACCCCTGATCTACACGTATCTGCATCCAAGACTGGACTGGCAACTTGTTTTAGCCCTGGATTTTGTAAAGGAAGGGCCTCCCCTTTGATTGGTTTGTTCAGTTGACCAGGGGTGGGGGTGCGCTTGGGGTGCACTTGGGGTCCCCTGCGGCCCACACCCTTAGCACTGCATTGGTATTTTTTCCATTAAACTCAGTTTGAGTTTACATGATAAAAAACAATGTTCTACTTTTTTGCTGATTTTATTTGAAAACTCATAAAAGCTGAACTAAAAGGAGCTGATTGATCTAACAGCTATTAGGGATTTTAGAGCTTTTTGCAAATGTTGGTAATTGAGTAAATGTTTATGTATTAATGTTCATTATCATAGCTGAATGATTTTAGATACATTTTACACACACACACACACACACACACACACACACACACACACACACACACATTGCATCAGTCCTACTTGAAGCCCCTCAGCCACAACATCCTAACCATAACAGGTGCCTGTGTTTTGCAAATCAAAATATAGTCACCATAGAGTAACACAAAATGTGACACGTGTTTACAGTCGGAAACAACATCAATTTGCAACAGCATCATACTTTATTCATAAAATGATAAACAAGAAACTGTCATGGATGCCCTTATCCTGAGTGAGGAAAGAAGAACAGAAGACAGAGCAACAAAAACAATGAATAATGTATAGCATGGTGTGTGTGTGTGTGTGTGTGTGTGTGTGTGTGTGTGTGTGTGTGTGTGTGTGTGTGTGTGTACATGAAGTTATGCTCATGCCTGTTTACAGTATGGTAGGGTGGGTGTAGGTGTGTAAGTGTATGTTCATGGTTGTATGCAGTCTGGTAGGTGTGTGTGTGTGTGTGTGTGTGTGTGTGTGTCTAGACTGACTGAGTTGTGCTCTAGTGGTCTGGATATTATTCATACTGGTAATGGTCAAGCAGGATGATGTTATGGGTACAGCTGAGGCGATAATTGCTGTATAGTTATGAAGTGTTGACCCCCTGGTACATATTCTTTGGGCTTGTTTTGAAGAAATGCTGAACGAGGTTCTATTAATCTGTATCAATGAGCATCAGTGACCTGTGCTGCAACCATGCTACCTTATCCATCCGTTAACTATTGTATGCCTAATTTCCAGTCATGGTAAATTTTACAGGCAGTAAATAATGTGTTTTTAATCACATACCGTGTAAACATTCTGCAATTTGGTGAAGAACTAATCGATGTAACAGTGTAAACATAAGGTGCGTCGCACACATTCGTAACGGCTGCTAAGACAACACCGAGCACACAGTGAAAACACAGGCACCGAAGATGGCCCACAGAACCTTTTACACCCGCTGTTGCTGATTGAAGCCCAGGCCCACACAGTGATTCCCTTACAGGAGGGCCCAGCGAGCCCCGTGCCTCGTTCAACTTCATTTAACCTTCGTTTTGTTACCTTCCTTTGAAAGCGAAGGGGGGGACGGTGGAGAAGCTTTAATGGAAATGATTTACAAAAGAACACTGAAGCCATAATGGAGAATCTCCTTCAACAGCTGAGGTCTCCTCCATCAATGGGGGGAAAACAAAAGGATGGGACAGACAACATCTGTGCTTCACCATTGCCTTGAAAGGGGCACAGGGCTGAGCGACTGCGCCACCTGGTGGTGGTAAGGCCACATATGCCTGGCACATTTTTTGCCAGGGAATCACGAATGATTGGGATGCCTCTGGCAAACCTGAAGCAATTATTCCGGCCTTTAGGCCAGAAGGATGATTTGAATACAAATGAATGAACAGAATTGGCTATTTGTCACTCTTCACTGGCGTGTCTATCATCACTGATCTGTGGAACACAGTCGTGCTTTATGGCCTGCATGTAAACACATGGCTCTGAGTTTGATGGCTGGATTTAGCATTAAGAGATGCTTGACATTCTGCAGTTAAAAAAGGGATGAATTTCATAATTAAAAATAAATACGTTGGTGAACGCACCGATTTTACTGATATTTAACCCTAAATATGAGTTGGTCTAATTGATGAGTACCTTCAGGGTCACACTGACCAACATTTTTTATTTTTGACAGCTTAGTAGGAAAAAATGAACTGTGTATTTTACATACAGTATTGTGCAAACATGAGGTAGTCCAGGTCTAATTACACATGTACTTGACTTTCTAAGTAATAACAAGTCACATGATTTTTTTAAAATCCAGGTGAATTTATGGATGTTAAGAAATAATACAGGCTATTTAGTAGATTTCAAGAAACTATGCAGATAATTTTGCAGGACTCAAGAAATAATGCAGATACATTTATGGATTTTAAGAAACTATGCAGGTAGCTTTGCAGATTTCAAGAAATAAGGGAGATAATTGTTTTGTATTTCTAGAAACTATGCCGGTTATTTTGCATATTTTGAGAAATAATGGACATAATTTTGTGGATTTCTAGAAACCTGGCAGGTTATTTTGCTGACTAGAAGAATTGATTTAGAGAAGGAATAATGCACATACATTTTTGAAGAAATAAATAAATAAGAATAATTAACTGAAAATAAGTTTACAGAAGCTCACTTCTGAAGCGTAAGTATTTTCCTTAATTAAACATTAGATTAGATTAGAAAGTATTGGGACATTAATTAGGTTTTTTTTTTTTTTTCACAATGTTCAATTTTGTAAATAAATATGAAATATGTTTATACAATGATTAAGTATGATTTGAAAAGGGTCATCCAAAGAATAAGAATTAAACACAAAACTATACAGGCTGTTTTGTAGAGCTCAAGAAACAATGCAGGTAATTTTGCAGATTTCCAGAAAAAATATCAATAATTGATACATTTTGCAGACAATTTGTGAATTTAAGAAATACAAAATAATGATGATAATAAAAATGGATTTTATTAAAATTTTACAATACATTTAAATAAAACTACAACTGTGTCAGGATTGTTGCTTTGGTATCTGTGGTATGAAGATGTAATTTTATGCATATTGAAAAGAAGACAGACTGCAGTGAATCAGTTATACAATAAGTGATGAATTGAAAGCGAGCAGAATTCGCACAAACATAAAGAAAACCTTGGCAGGTGAGATTCCTCTTATCACATCATGCACTGCCACTAACACTGATTTTAAGCAGTAGCACCCATTTTAATGTGATGTGTTTAATCTATACAGCCTTCCCTATAGAACTGCTCTTATATTCTGAGGCTGAAATTAAAAGAACATATTCTGAAGCAGAGATCATTTTTAATTTTTCTTTTCTTAGCTGTATGTTAGAAGATATTTTTTAATGCTTATTTGAAGAAAAAATGTTAGTAATGTTGCATATTTCAAGAACTAAAACCAGACTTAAAGAATTTTAAAGATTTAAAGAAACAATGCAGATATTTCTGCTTATTTTAATACATGATGCAGATTATTTTGATAATTTGAAAAATGCAGGCAGAAGGCAGATAAATTGGTTACTTTATTTTGATGATCTACAGATTTAAGTTTAGAGGTTTAGGTTTAGATTCCGGGAGTTTAGGATTAGGAATTAAGGGTTAGATTTAAGGTCTATTAGATCTGATGCATTTAATTCGGCTGTGCAGATCATCTTTTTTCTCATTTCAATAAATAACTACAATGATTTTGCCGATTTCAAGAAATATTGCATATTTGCTTCAGATTTAAAGAAATAAAGCAGGTCATTTTGCCTGTTTAAAAGCAGAGAATTTTGCATATTTCAAAAATAAATGAAATGCTAGCTTTATATGTCATCTTGGATTTTGAAGTGTACTTATTCTGATCCAGTAAAGACATTTGGCACACGGTTGCTGTGCCTGCACCCTGGTTAGGGTTCCATTGAGATTCACAGTCAGTGATGCATCGAGAACCTTCAGAAGGCCTGGAGTGACTTTTTGGAGAAAGCAGTTGATTCTGCTGTCAGTTTCGAATTGTGTTTGTGGTAGGTATTCAGTTCTACTAGTGAAGTCCTAATATTTAACTGTATCTACCTGGATACTGCTGAGAACCAAATTCTAATGGGGTAATTTTCTGTTTAGCATTTTACACATTTACCTTTTTTGCCACCAAAGTGTGATAATGGAATAAGACTAAAAGATTTTTTCGAGGGATCACCAGTAAAGTTATGAATTTAACACAGAATCATGACAAGTGAAACCTGAAGCTCCTCTGAAGACATAAAGCAGTCTGAGCACTGACTGATACATCCAGATGCATTTTGTCTGTCTTATCCATACAGTGTGTACAGTTCATTTTTATGAATGGCACTAAAGTTAGCACTGAAGTTGTGTTTGAAAGGAATACTCCACTGTTTTCAATCTAATCTTGCTCTGCTGCCTCTGTGGTTGATAGTCAATAAAACTCAAACCATCATTTGAAGGAGTTCTGCTGTGCTGAGCAAAAATCAGTAAACCTGTTGACTTGAAATGCTTTTATAAAGGAAACAACAGACTCGTATTGAAGCAACTGCCCATTGACTTCTGTTAGTGTGTCTCGAGTCTACAGCTTTTCTGTTCTTTTCCAAGTGCATGTTTCCAAACATACTCTTGATATATTCATTTGTGTCATCAATATATTTCTTATAATATAATCTTTACCAATATATTGGGTTGTGGTCTTAATGCATTTGTGCATTTCCCTATATAATGAGTTTTGGCCTGAAAATATCCATTGGTGACCATGATATATATCAGTTTACAGCATCAATATATTAATTGGTGGCTGTGAAATAGAATATAGTAAATTGTCTTCAGAATATTAGTTAATATATTAATTTTTGTCTTCAATGTGTAATTTTGTTTTCTGTTTATATAAAAATTAAAAATATGGAATAATTGACAGTCATATATTAATTGGTGGGGATAGGGCAAGATGGAGGCAGATGATCCGTTGTGGCGACTCCTAAAGTGAGCAGCCGAAAGAAGAAGAAAGAAGATATATTAATTGGTGGTGTTAGCATAATAATTATTGGCCTAAATATGTCCTCAATGTGGATTCATTAAAATAATTTGTGTCCTTCATATATTAATTGGTCGCCTCAGTATTCATTGGGGTCATGTTTTTACTGTGCAGCATGTGCAGCTGATAATGAGACTCAACTATAGTTCTGTATTAAAGACTTCAGATACAAACCCACATTAAGTGACTTCTGAACCTCTATCTCCATCAGATCCAGCAGATAAAGGGTCTGCTGGAGAACGGTGGAGTATTCCTTTAAGTCTGTTAATCACTGCAGCTGGAAGAATACTTTGCACATCAGCATCTCCCACCCCAACACCCCACACTCCTAGCTCAGACCTCATTGCCCACAAATATGTCTTACCAACCTCATTCATCCCAAGGACATCAATCTTCAACTCTTACACATTTAAAGAACCATCTGGAGGAGTGCAGCAATGGACAGGGTCACCATAACCCACCCACCCCTTCCCACCTTCTTCCCTCCCTCCCGCCTGGCCTCAGGTGGGCCTGTGGAGCCCCGCGCTGGCTCCAATTTTCTCCCTGACTGCCTTTAACATAAGGGGTAATGTGAGAGGGGCTGAGAGGGGGCTTCAGCCCCCACAGGGACGCACAAGGCCGGAGTCGGCCCGAGCCTGCAGCACCTCCACAGCCCCCTCCCATGGAGGTGTGCGTGAGGTTCTGGTGCTGCTGCGACATTACGGCAGGCTGCCTCCTCCGTTTATTTACCTGTCCTCCAGCCTTCTGTTTTGTCCCGGGGGTCCAGATACCCTGCATGGGTCCGGCCAGAATCTGTCTGATTTTATTGAAAAGCAGCGGAAGACAGGACACACACACACACACACACACACACACACTGGTCATGGCACTGTTGGCAGATGTATATCTTAGAATGCATATATAGCATTATTACCCTAATTTATGTCTATGAGCTTTGAGCATGCGTGCACCACTCTCTCTCACTCTCTCTCTCTCTCACTGAAGCGAAACAGGGAAATCCATTACAAAAGGGTATCAGCTATGATGGCCTTCAGAGAGAGAGAGAGAGAGAGAGAGAGAGAGAGAGAGAGAGAGCGCAAGCCTGCTGCTACTGTTATAAATCACCTCCTTGTTCTCTCACACACACACACTCTCTCTTCCCCATGGTCAGTGCCCTCCCACCATCACCTCCACAACACCTCCTTAAACTTCTGAACGTCTTTATCCCATCTCCTCAACACTCAACACTAAACTGCCTGCCAAACCTTCTGCAGGATTATTCAGTGGTGGTGAACATAACGGTAAAAAACAAATATAAATAAATACAATAAATCCTGAGCTTGTGATGTCTGCAGGAGTTCTATGCACTGGACATAGACTAACTTACATCAAAAAGGGCTTATCTTACTCCACTCTTCCCTACTTCTGGGATGAGTTGGGGAGTTGGAGATGAGGTGGGGTGGTATCCGCCAACATTCTGACCTCACCAATGCTGCTCTTGTTTAATGCTGCTATTGTTGCTAAATGCAATCAAATCCTCACACTGCAATAGGATAGAACTTTATCCTCTTAGTAGTCTAGTAGAAAGAGGACATTAGAGAGTTACTCCAACAAAAGTAGGTAAACTCTCTTAAATAGCCTTGATTTCAGAAGAAACAACGAATAAGCAGGAGTCCCAATATTTTTGTCCATATACTGAATTTTCACATATATCGGTTAAAGGGGAAATTGTAGAAATTTGATATTCTGCTGAACTACTCTGTTAAAGGCTTTGAGTTGACATGATTCTGCATCCTGTCACATTCCCCAGGCTGAGGCCTCCCCCTCCCTGTACACCTCCTTGCGCTCGGGCAGCAGGCAGTTCTCGCAGCAGTGTAGCCTGGGGCAGGGAAATCCTATTAGCCTTTACCAGGGGAGAGAGCACAAGACACATCATTAATTACACACACACACGCCGTGCCATCCAGCTCCACGCTTAATCAGCCACTAACACAACACACACACACACACACACACACAGTCCCTGATATAAAAAGAAACAGTACACATATATACACACCAATCAGCCATAACAATAAAAACACCTCTTTATTTCTACACTCACTGTCCAGCTCAGCTCTTTAGTTCTATAATTACAGACTGTAGTTTATCTGCTTCTCTGCATCCTTTCTTCGCATCCTTTCACTCTGTTCATCAATGGTCACGACCACAGAGCAGGCATTATGTGGGTGGCGGGTCATTCTCAGAACTGCAGTGACGCCGAAATGGTGGTGGTGTGTTAGTGTGTGTTGCACTGGTATGAGTGGATCAGACACAGCAGTGCTGCTGGAGTGTTTAAACACTCTGTCCACTCACTGTCCACTTTATTAGAAACTCCTACATAGTTGGCTCATCTGGTAGATGCCAAGAAGCTCACCTGTTTCAGCACAGAGGCTGTTGGTCATCCTGTAGTCTTTCTTCAGCGCTCACAGGACTCTGCCCATAGAATCTTGAACACAGGATGGTATTAGGGGGATATATCTGGTTGGTGGTCTATTCTCAGTGCAGAGAGTGACATTGAGGGGTTTAAACACTCTAGCAGCACTGCCTTGTCTGATCCAGGTGTACCAGCACAATACACACCAACACACCTATACACCACCACCATGTCTCCATAACACCTGCTCTGTGGTGGTCCTGTGAGGTCCTGACCATTAAAGAATAGGTTGTAAGGAGACTAACAGGGTGCGCAGAGACACATACACACACTCAACTTTGAATACTGATTAATCCTAACAAACATATGCTCATTGTCAGAGGTCATCTCTAATAGCATCTCACACATTTTCAATCGGGGATAGGTCTGGTGATGCGACAGACCCTGACATAGTATCGGTGTCTTCAAGGTGAGCTCTTTTGATGGCAGCAGTATGCAGATGAGTGTTGTCCTGTGCAATAACGGACCAGAGTGTGTGTTCAGAAAAGCACTTCATTAACATAATGCCAAAGTGTCTCCTGTAGTGAATAATGACAAGCAAAGTTGATTTGGTTTTATACAAAATCGCCCCCACCAGGCTTTCTGGATGTCTGACCTGTGACAACAAACTGCTGATCTTGGCACTGAGCACAGTTCCTCCAGACAGATTCATTGATCATCTAATGTCTGAGGTTTAAATAAGACACATTCCTCCAAAGTCCTCTATATCATCTAACTATGTATCGAACTCTCGCATCATTTCCAACCGTATATCTATATTCAATCCATGACTTATTAAAAAAGAAGCCTTACTGGGCAGTAAAACTGATGCACACTGACCACGTTAGTCTAATGTTATAGATGCAAATTATTCAGGCCTGATTCTTTGGAGTATAGTATTAATTTAATAATTCCACAAATGAATTGATGAACCAAGAATACTGCAAAGGCAAGTCAGATATTTCTGCCTAAACTCACACGCATGAGGCTGACCCATTTCACTTGCTGAGCTGCAAAAAGCATGAAAATAAAAATGTTAGAAATGTAAAAAAAAAAAAAAATGAGATGGAAAATTTGCTGAAAATGATAAAAACTCTTATGGTTAAGGAGGGCCAGCTCCATAAATTCCTCTCCATATGCCAGCACTAATACACCAGCCAACTTTATCAAGGCCTGGACCTCACTCAGGCGTCACCATGACAGTCAATGTCAAAAACACCATAGAAGACACGGGACACCTCTTCATCGTTTTGTTTTTTTAAATCAAGGGCATTCGAGTTTTTAAATCCAGCTTTTGTTGGAGTAACTGTGTCTACTGTCCATGGAAGGCTCTACTAGATACTTGGATCATTGCTGCGAGAACATGATTGCATTCAGCAACATTTGCTAGATGAGCATGTTAAACGATCACCTATCTGCTCCAGAGTTGGACTGTTGGTAGCACTGTTGGTAGTGCTTCTCTACAGGGACTGGACAAGCTATGTATGTGTACTTGAATTTCACTGTAATATCCAATAAGCTACTCTAAACAAACCAGCACTTAAATTTATGAGAATGATTCTTCAAATGCAGAGAAAGAATTGTTAAGAAATCTTTATAACCAAAGACAAAACTCGCCATATGTGAAGAAATATAGTTTTATTAGCTAAAAGAAAAGTCACAGCTTGGAAAAAACAATATGAAATTAAACAGCTTACAGTAAAGAGCAAATGAAATCAGATTCACAGAAGTAGATTCAGGGGAAGGGGTGTTCCTGTTCAAGGTGTTGACCACCATACGAATAAAGTGTAAACAGTAGAGGAAAGTGAGGCCCAAACATGAGTTCTGGCTCAGAAGAACAGGTTCAGCTCTCATGGCTCAAAGAAGTTGTAGGTATAAGTTCACAGAGAAACTAAAATGCCCCAACATCAAAACTGGAAAAGAAGTGAAAAGCCTGGCCTGATGTTAGAGCTCCCTCTTGTGGTCACAGAATTGCAGATGCAAATGTAGTTGATCAGCCAAGACGTGTATTGGTGTCTGAATTTAGCTGTTTTAATTCTGTTTTGGAGACACAAGCCAAAGTATATTTACCAAGATTAAGGTGGGACTCGTCCCACTGCCTTTCTGATTGACTCCATAACAGTCTGGCACAACAACATTTTAGTCAGTTGATTTTCTCTGGGTGCAACTATTTTTGGACAATGAGTGTATGAAAATGGCATTTCTTTACAGTGGTGGTGAAGGGAAGCAGGCATCAGATAACATGACTACAACACAAATTAGTCATTTTAGGTACAATTCAAACATGAAACAGTATATTTCTATTTACTTTCTATGAGGGAGCTTTAAGAGACCACTATGAACAATTAAGTTTCTATAGATCAGAGCATTTCACACCAAACCAACCCTGCAAACCTACTTTAATGCTGCTGACATTCTTAGAAATTGGTGGAGTTGCCCTTTATTAGAGACTCAAAAACAGCAAGTCTGATTTTTCGCTACAAAACCCAAAGGGTAAAGTTTGTATATTCACTTCATACAAAATCTTTCATACAGTTTATATAAAAAAAAGCAAAAAAAAAAAAAAAAAAAAAAAGCTACACTTCTATATGTATGTAAATATAACACCAGATGTGCTTTAGTGAAGAAAAAATAAAGATCCCTTCTGTTTAAACCGAAGGTGATGTTTTAGCCCTTAAAGGCTTCTTATATAGAATGTAAATTAAACTGAACAGAAATATGACTACGGCAAAATGACCTGTATTATAATAGTAAATGTATGGCCAGTGATGACTGGGCAATATGCATAACTGGACAGTCAGTCTAAGCTCAGTTTTTCCTCTGTTCACCAGCAGGCAAGTAAAGAAAACCGTCACTGTTGCACTTTTAATATCAAACAACTCAACCACACCTACTGTATTCATCATCTCTGTCCAATGAAAAATCTCCATCTCCTAAAGGGTGACTTTACTTAACATTGAGTGAAAGTTCATGTAAAATGAGAGAATTTTACAGCATTAATATTGGTTGCTCATTTTGGATAAATTTACACAGTAGTAGTAGCAGTAACTTCTAAACCTTGCAGGAAGCTAAAAATGGAGATACATGTTTCTTCACTGGACAGCAGCCTTAAATAACGCTAACAACACTGGTCACAGTTATTAACAACTAGGACCTGACATATATTTTGTGAAAATTCTGTAGCTGATCCAGATTTCAAGAGTTTTAAATTCTGATGAAAATCAGCCTTCAGTCTTAAGTTTAATACTTCAGTAGTGCTCGGCTGACTGATAACCATCAACAAATCCCAGAAAATCAATAAAAAATGAAGATTGCTCCTGGGGGCGTAGCTACATAATTCTTTAGGGTTTTGGTTTCTGGACTTTATCCTTCTCTTTTCGTATGTTATACTGTGTTATTAGCAGGCCATAAGACGAAGAAGACCAATTATCAACCGATATAAGGTGTCAGTCAATATACAGTGTTTGGACAATGAAACTGAAACACCTGTCATTGTAGTGTGGGAGCAGCCTGGAGGCCAATCTTCATTAACTACACATTTCACCAGTAAGAGCAGTGTGTGAAGGTTCAGTTAGCAGGTAAGAACACAGTTTTGCGCAAAATATTGCAATGCACACAACATTATGGGGGACATACCAGAGTTCAAAAGAGGACAAATTGTTGGTTCACTTCTTGCTGGTGCACCTGTGACCAAAACAGCAAGTCTTTGTGATGTATCAAGAGCCACGGTATCCAGGGTAAGGTCAGCACCACCAAGAAGGACCAACCACATCCAACAGGATTAACTGTGGACGCAAGAGATAGCTGTCTGAAAGGGATGTTCGGGGGCTAACGCGGAGGACCTAGTACACCATACTAATAAATTATTGTGGTCTTAAACAAGGTGTTTCAGTTTCATTGTCCAACCCCAGTACATCAGATGGGCTTTGCTTTTCAGCAACCTTCACATAAACAAGTTCCTTCACAGCATTTTTGCACAGTAGCAGTTCCGAACAACATCCTCGAACCAAGTTCACGACTGCACTACTAAAGACACATAAAAGACAATCGTTTACCTCAGATGCAGCCCATTAGCCAAGACCTGTTTGGTATCTGCACCTTTAGTTTACAACAGGAGATGATAGGCCAATATTTAATAACCAATAATGGCACTGGATAGTCATTAGAGCAAATACATCACAATCTGTCTTAAAAATCTGTCCAAAACCAACATAAACAATATTTTCAAACCCCTTTAGTAAGAAGGTATGGACAGACCTTAAATAAACTATGTTCTGTTGTACTATCACTCTTTCTGTGATACTACACACTCTGCTGAGGTAAACAGGGTTCCAGTTAGACCATGGTTCAGCCTGCTCTGACTAAATCAACTTTAGGCATGTTTTTATGGCCATCAGATTGGAGTTAAAGTCCACTGTTTATTACAAATGTCAGCCTGGCATCTCTTGTTGAAAACTAAAGCGCCAGTCAGAGGCCAAAAATGTCTCGATTAAGTGACTTTACTATATGAACCAAAGCTTGAATGCACCCCAAAACACCTTGATATGTGACTCAGGAACGTCTCAATGAATCAACAAGATGACAGAACAACAATTGAAATTCACAATGAGTACACTCCACTTAAAAGGTGAAGCTCAACCCAACACCTCCTTCCCATTAAAACAATATAACATGTTTATATTTAATATAATATAATACACATTTATGCATCAGTTAATCATTTGAATAAAAGATGGAGACAAAAAAAAATATTAACAATAATATTTAAAAGTTGTGCAGTTTATCAACATCAAACACCTAACGCCCTTACACCATAACTAAGCACTAGGATTCTGTAATATTATGGATAATTATTCATTGTGTCACTGAGTAAATGGTTCCAAATAGAAATTGAAGCATGTATTAATGCATATTGATCTGATATATAATTATGTTGATTTGAAGCATTGCTGAAGAACTCTCTTGTGACAACTTTACTTTATAAGCAATACACTCCAGCTCAGAGACTCTGTGGAACAGCCTCAGCTAACACCAATCACGCTCACATGGAACAACAGAGAACCCTTGTGGTCAAATTCCGTACAATCAAGACAATGTGGTCAAGAGCCCTGTGGAGTGGATGGCAATGTCCGAAACGTACAAAATTCTGAGCTTTATTCGAATTTAAAGTTAAAGTAATAAAAGTGAGCTCACAGATAGAGATTAACACTGATTTAGCGAGTTATAAACCCAGACCCCGTACAAAACCCACCTCTCTGCAGTACAAAACCCTGCACTGTCAGTGTGTGTGTGTGTGTGTGTGTGTGTGTGTGTGTGTGTGTGTGTGTGTGTGTGTGTGTGTGTGTGTGTGTGTGTGTGTGTCAACTGTGGCATGAGTGAGAGTGCGAGCGTGCATGCAAAGGTTCTAAGAAGCACTGTGCTATTGGCACAAAACCTTTGTTATGTAAAGGTTATTAAAATATTTAAAGGGCAAATATTTGTAAACAATCTGTAAAGAACCTTCACATAATGTAAAGCTCATGTACCAATAAGGGTTCTACCTAGAAACTTTACATTATGTGAAGCTCCCTAAAATCTTAAACAAAGTACATGTAAAATATGTTTAAAGAATCTTCATATACTTTAAAAGATCAAGTACCAATGAAAGGGTTCTACCTAGAACCTTCAAATTATGTGATGGTGCATAAAATATTTAACTAACAAATATTTGTAGATAAGGTGTTTAAAGAACCTTATAATCCAGAGGTGAGCAATTCCAGTCCAGGAGGGCTGGATTCATGCACAGTCTTGTGCTCTTCCTGCTGAAGCACACCCAAACCAATGACAGCTACTAGGTGTTAAAGGGGTTAAAGAACCTTAACATAATGTAAATAATGTAATGGAAATGTAAACATATGGGCTCTTTGTAGAACATTCATGTGATGGCAGTTCTTTAAACCTTTACATGGTTCTTTTCACATTTGAAGTGTGTGTGTGTGTGTGTGTGTGTGTGTGTGTGTGTGTGTGTGTGTGTGTGTGTGTGTGTGTGTGTGTGTGTGCGTGCGCGTCTTTTGAAAACGTGTGTACTAAAAAGTGTGAATCGGTGAGTGTGTTCATATTTTGCTACGTCGTTTGGCTCTGGGCGGTGACGTGGCCTGAATCACTTTGACTTTCCCCCTCAACACCCTCCTATCAAACACAGGTGGTGGCTCCTCCTCCTCCTCCTCCTCCTCCTCCGAGCTGTGCTCCTCCTCTTCCGTTGTTACCTTTTCCTCCTCTGTCTGTGCAGTTTCTTCCTCTAGCACCACCTTCTCCTCATCCATCACCATCTTTTCCTCCTCTACCATCTCCTTCTCTTCCTCCTCCTCTTCATCTTCTGCTAGAACCTCCCTCTGCTCCTTTCTGCTCAGTCTTTTGGAAGAGCGTTTGGGGGATGGAGACACTGCCTTGCTCCTCCCACTTCGGAGGACACGGACATCTGAAGCATCTTCTCCCTGCTCCTCTATATTGTTGTTACCAATCTCTGCAGCAGACTGGCTTTCTTCTAATTTATTAAGTTCTTTAGAGGCTTCTGTCACTCCCTCCTGTTCCACAAGAGATTCCTCCACTTCCATCGGCTCCTCTTGTCCTTCAGTAGGAGCAAAAGATTCCCCAAAAGATTCTTCAGCTGCAGGAAGCACAGTTTCATTCCCCTTCTCACCTAAAAATGCTACCTCTTGTTTCTCCTCAGCATCAGAAGCAGCATCTTGTTTTTCTTCAGCTTCAGGGGCTACCTCATTCACCTCAGCATTAGGAATTACCTCATTTTCCTCAGCTTCAAGTGCTACTACCAGTTTGTCCTCGGCTTCAGGTGCCACATCATTTTGCTCAGCTTCAGGAGCAACTATGTTCTCCTCAGCTTCTGGAGCTGCCTCATTCTCCTCAACTTCAGCAGATACTGCCAGTTTCTCCTCAGCTTCAGGAGCTACGTCATTCTCCTCAGCTTCAGGAGCTACGTCATTCTCCTCAGCTTCAGCAGATGCCTCCAATTTCTCCTCAGCTTCAGGAGCTACTACATTTCCCTCAGCTTCAGGAGCTGCCTCGGTATCCTCAGCTTCAGGAGCTGCCTCGGTATCCTCAGCTTCAGTCTCCAATTTTTCCACAGGTTCAGGAGCAGCATCTAGTTTCTTCTCATCTACAGGAGCTACTTCCTTTATCTCTTCAGCTGGCTCTTGCTCTTCGTTCTTTCTCTCTTCAAGCACAGAAAAGCCATCATTGTTTTGTTGCTCTTTGGTTGAAGGAGGTGTTTCCTCTTCCAGTTTGTCCTCATCAGTGCCTTCTTCACCTACAGCTTCTTGTTGGAGCACCTCAGCTTCAAGAAATACTTCCTCTTCTGGTTTCTCCCCATCTGTTTCCCCCTGTTCTTCTGTGGCTGCTTCCACACTATCCACAGTATCCATGGCATTCTTGGGAAGAGAAAAAAACAGAACATCCATCAAACCTATAAAGCAAGACCTCACAGCAGATGGTCAATACCTGTGTGCCAGAGGTTTTTACAAAAGTTCCATGGACTTAAGAGAGTTTTTAAATCTTCTACCTGTTCCTCCACTTCCATCTCCTCCTGTTCCTCTCCAGCCCTGCCGTTCTGAAGGACAGACTCTGTTTCTCTGCTTCCCTGCTGCTCTTCTTCTGCTAATTTTGTCTCTGCCTCCTCATTATGCTCCTCCTCCTGCTCTTCAACTTGCTCCCCGTTTACCTCCACAGCCTTTGCAATTCAGTCAAACATAAGATTACAGCTACATCACTCATTCATAAGTATTCACTTCAGAATGGTGAAGGAAATTGCCATAAAAAACTTCTGATTGTTTAAAAAGTAACTGTGTTCGTAAACCGACCAAAAATAACACAGATGTTTGAGAGTTGACGTGAATAATTACATGGTTAGAAAGGCATCTATCAAGAGGTGGATACAATAGGCAGCAAGTGATCAGTCAATTCTTCAAGTTGATGTGAAGCAGGAAAATGGACAAGTTTAAGAATCTCAGACACTTTGGTAAAAAACAAACTGGGTCACAGCTGACCGGGTCAGAACATCTTTTTTTTTATATCTGGCAATCACGCACATTACCAAAATGATGTTTTTCTAGTTCTGTAACTTTTATAATTTTGCTTCATTTGATGAAACCCATCATCAATTTTTCTGCTTGGCTAATGTTCAAACTGAAGACTGAACTATACACATGTTTAGTTAAGCAGTGCTTGTTCAATGGAAAACAGCAATTCTCAACAGTGCTGAGCTATATGTTTATATAAGTTCTGATCCTGGAATTCCAGCACAATGTGCCTCAAACACATCTATTAAACCTGAAGTTGAATCAGGATTGAATATCAGTGTTCAAGCGAGAGAATCACTAGTTGTGTAATGGATCACAAAACATGTGGTTCAGGGTGGATTGTGGTTTTCCAAACATGGCTTGGGCCATTTTTTGGATTTTGACAAAGCCTGCTTGTTAATTTGTTTCAGTTACTTCTATTTTGACAGCAGTATTAGTGACAGCTGCTCAGTCTGTATGCTTTTACTGCAGCTCTGCAACCAGGATGACAAATTATTACTGTAAGCAGTAAAAGTGACAGAAAAACTGTATTTCACACTGTTATACTTAAACTATGGCGGTTAATCTGCAGTTCAGATGCATCCTGAACTGTGGGCACTTTGCACAGTTCTCAAATTCCATGATTACAAGAAAAATCACCAAACTGTGCTGGACCTCAGTTATCCAAGAACCCAGATTCACCCAGATGCACAACGTCCACCAGATTGACTTCAAATCAATGGTCATGTAGTCTATGTATAGTGCATGAATTGGTGTGTGTGTTTCTGACCTGTACTTCAGGCTCCAGTTCGACTGCAGGAGTTTCAGTAGCCACTGTTTCTTCTCCAGTCCGATCATCAGGGGCTGTTTCTTCTGCCTTCTCTCCTTCCACCTCCAGGGTCAGGGCTGCAGGTTCTAACATGGGTTCTGTCTCCTCCAACCTGATCACACATCCACAAACTTCAGTACAGAAACTTCATACAGCCCTGACTTACATATAAAGACATTTAACCAATCCCTCCACACCTTTTTGAAAATTTAGACAGGTCAAAAACATGTAAATTTCACAGGTTAAATCTCCACTAGTTACTTGATAGAATGTCAGATGTTGCAACTGTAACAAAAGTGGTAATGGGACTTGGAGAAGGGTTATTTACAAGTAATATTTTAGGTCTCTGACAAACTGTAATACAATTAAAAAGGAGGTGCTCTATAAATGTTCATATGATCATAATCATTCTGAGCCTGTAATAAATTAGAGGAAGTGTAGAGGGTCCTCCATAATGCTCTATAATGTTTATATGTTGAACACAGACATTCTGACAGACTGCAACACACTAAAGGAAGCATAGGGGGTGTTCACAGTCATTCTATCAGACTATAATATACTACAGGAAGTGGGGGGGGGGTTCATATGACAAGTCCTCTATAATACTCTTCTATACAAAAAACTTATAACCATAGAAGAAAAATCATGTAACACACAGAATGAACTCAAAAGAGCAAACATCACAATGCATTAAATGCTCGACTAGTCAGAAGAAACAACCTGCTGATTTTCTTGGCCTGGCTCTCTGTCACACACTCCTTTTTGTCCTCTCTCATTCGCTTCTTCCGCTTATGCTCGCTGCTCCGAGTGCGTGTGGAGATCGGTGTGTCATCCATCTCTGCAGACAGACAGAAAGAAAGAAATAAGGATGTAAGATCAAAAAATGAGAACAGGAAAAAGAAACCAGATCAGACACAAGAAAGGCTTATATTTACCTTCTGCTTCTTTGAGGCGATTGTTGATGACAATGATTTCCTCCTGCATAAGAATAAACATGACATGAATCAGCTCAGGCTTGTTGTGTTATTGTGATAACTTGCAGCTTCATTGGTCAATTGAAACAGGAGCAAAAACCGAAATCACAAAAATGTTTCTTAAAAATGCCCATTCCTAGAAATGAAACACTCTGGATAATGACCTGTGGTGTAGCACCACATTTACAAGCCTGTTTGTCTATAGTGACTTCTAATGAAGAGTTTATGCACAAACCCCACTAGTGCACGCACTTTATACGGCTGTATTCCATTTTGCTGATTAATACTGATTAAATAAAAACTACTGGCATTAACTGCTTAGCATTTTAAAATTTATGTTTTATTATTAGAACTATCAATAGACCATTTTGTGCTTTTTGTGTTTTGAGCAAAACAGAGAGGACATGTTTTCTAGGCAGAGCTTAACTGATGTCAGAAAATCAGTTAGCATAGTGGTGTCAAGTGAAGGAAGATGGAAATATGGACCATCTTCTCCGACTTCTCCAGGTTTTTAACAGCTTGACAGCAGAAGAAGGTTGTCCTACATTAATAAGTTCATTCTTAGTAACGAGAGGAGGTTTCCTGACTTATACTCACTGACAGGTCAGTGGATTAAGGACCTAAATTGCCAAAGTTACTGTGAAATTTTTTAACACCTTGTGGAAAATCGAGCATGGTTACAAAAGAAACACTCCAGGCATACAAATCTCTCCATCCCTATAATTTTGTAAGCTGCAATCATGTCCAGGACTAGAATACCAAGAGGACTGATATACTGCCTAGTTACATGGACATCAAAGGCAGCTCTACAAGATGTAGGCTGTTATCAACAAGTTTAACAGCTATACACTTACAGTGAACTGCACAGACAGGTCCTGCATTTTGCCTAAAAACGCATCTTTGACAATGCTCTTGTGAAACAGACAGTCAGGCAGCTAGGGCATGTGTAGCAAACTAGCGACCTTTTAGGCCATTAGTCTTACAAGCACACAATTTATTCACCGGTGCTTCAGAACTGAGCCGTTTTTCATTTCTGGTGTGGGTTTCCCCTCTACAGAATGGTAAGAGAAGGTGGACGTTTGGATAAATGTTTTAAATTTAGCTCCATCAACCACAGATGCAGCTCTGTGAAAGGCTGTGGTTAGACACCTAGTTATATGTGCTTCACGACATTCATAACAGATCTTCTTTCTACGAATGTGATACACCACGTAGAAGTAGATTTTTAGGAAGGTACAGACATCATGTTCATTGTACAATGGTCGGACACAATTCAGAGCAATCACACTAGTCAAATGAACCAGGCTTTAGGGGGAGAACATGCTTCAGCATGGTACTTCGACTTTGTTTAAAAACCGCAGTTTTATTTTATATTTCTTGTTTATTTAGAATATTTACAAAAATTATATTCTAGTCCCAATGTCTGAATATTCTTAATAATTAAAAGTGGTGTCTTTGGGTTATTATACAATTATATAATTAATTTAGTGTCAAGATTAGTCTTTAAATGACAATTGTTTATCAAAATCATTTCTAACTAAATGTATTATCCTATTACCTAATTAAGTAAAATTAATCATATGATAATCATATAGCCCACAAACAATGTAAATGTATACTCTTATGACCTAAGCATATGTGCAAAACTCTGCTCCAGCTTCTATTTCAAAACATCACGTGAAATTAGAGTGAAGTTTTGGAAAACAACAACACACAAATACCGTAATATCAAGGCTGGTTTCCTCATTTATCTCCACTTTATCTTGTGCCATCTGTCTGTTCCTGTTGTCGTCCTTTTCCCATGACAGGGGCCCGCCTTTATGAGCATCAGAATCATCACAAACCATAAAAATCCATTAACAAATAAGCCATAAATCCATTACAACAAGTCAGTTAAAGTCATTCCATTATTCAATTACTGTCACAAGAAATGGCCTATGGCCAACGACCTTGTGGGGGTCATGTATCAGAAAGTCCATCTGTATTTTGGAGCACAGACAGTATAACAACCATGAAGCTTTTCTAACATGACCTTATTCTCTGGTGGGTCAGGCTTCGTCTCATATAGCTCTAATTTCGACCTTTAACAGACTACAAATACATTTTCTACACGAAGGCCGATAAAAGCAATTAGACCCACCAGGCGTTTTTTGGTGATTATTGCAGAGAAAAATGCTTGATCTTCCAATGTAGAAGCCTATAAAGATCATAAAAAACAGACCATCAGACACTGATCACTGCATACTGGGAACATCCCACAGGATCTGCTTGATGTTTTGGAGATGTTCTGGCCCAGTCGTTTAGAACAGAGGTGTCCAATCTTATATTCAAAGGGCAGCTAAAGCTGCAGGTTTTCATTCAAACAAGCTGAAGCACACGTGATTCTATTCGTTTAATCAGTTGGTCTCAGCCTTCATGCAAGCTCCTGCTTTGTTGGATTGAAAACCTAGAGCCATTTATGGATAAGGCTGGACAGCCCTGGTCTAGAACACCACTGTTTGTTTCTTGTCAAACGCTTGTTCATTTTTCCTGCTTCAACACATCAGTTTCAAGAACTGTCTGTTCACTTGCTGAACAGTCCACCTCATGATAGGAGCCACTGGAACCAGATTATCAATGTTATTCACCAGTGAATGGTTCAGTGGTTTTAATGTTATGGCTGATCAGTGTATGCTGGCAAGTTCAGGTGTTATGTGAGACATGTGCACCCATTCGGCCAGCAGGTGACACCAGCAAGAAGGGTTTTGAACACCTTGAACCACTGCATCATTATTCCAGCCAGTTCAAAGTTTCAGAAAGCCAGTCCTGGTGTCAGTACTCTGCAACATTAGTCTTGTAGCTCCACTAATAAAGTATATAAACAATTCTAAGCATAGAAGCTAATCATATGCCTATACCTTTCAGTGTGAGCATTTGTGAGAGTTTGCTGGCCACTCTGGTCCTCTGGTAGGGACCACCCACACCCTCCACTTCCCACAGTAGGTCAACATCTGCTGGGTACCTGTTCAGGTAATGTCTGCACACTGGAGGGTACATACAGAGGAAACAAATGCTGTAAATAAATGATAAACATCATTTTTTTATTTT
Source organism: Acestrorhynchus altus (assembly GCA_034509495.1). Taxonomy (NCBI): domain Eukaryota; kingdom Metazoa; phylum Chordata; class Actinopteri; order Characiformes; family Acestrorhynchidae; genus Acestrorhynchus; species Acestrorhynchus altus. Next base: position 7,903,120 of record CM067516.1, on the reverse strand, counting down.
GTCTGTAGAGACAATGGGTCAATTTGTAGAGCACACAGACAAAATGATGGCATTTTGAGCATACAGTTGCGATAAGAACATCAAGTCATTTCTAAACTAGAATTAACAGAGGGTTTACTTTTCCTGAGAAATCAGTCACTGTGCTGTAAATCACTCAAACTACAGTGAGTGGCCAATTCCAGTACTTATCAATGTGTTCTTAGCCACACTTTAACAATTTCTGTCGATAAATATTCACTGCATTCCAACAAAAAAACCAATGTGTGAAACTGTCATAAACTGAACATGTTGTAATGTCCCTTTTAAAATATACACATTCATGATTATCTAATGAAAAAAAATAAATTGGATACTAGAAATACACCAACTGAAATATTTTTGACCATTTCATATATAGAATATAAATACATTTCCTTTAATGTCCAATTCTCAAACCTCAAAAATAAAGTGCAAAAAAACTTTTCTTTTCACAAACCATGTGGCTTAGAATCAGCTTGTAGAAGAATGCGTGTGACATTACATGAGATTAAACAATTCTGGCAAGATGCAGTCTGAGAAGTATCACCTGTTTTATATTTTGTATCTTGAGCTCAGGTAACATGACATTTCTAATACCTCTGTCCCCAACTACAGAAAATGACAGTCGTCCAGGGTCATCAAGTAGTCTTTTCATTCTTAGTAGATTTAACTTCTTTGCTAGCTTACTGTTATGCTAATGCCAGCATACAGACCACTGGTTAAAGTCATAAACCAGTCCAGCCCTGTGACCGGTCCAGCAGACCTGTGACAGCACCACCTCAATGCTGAACAAGCTGAAGAGGTGTGAGCACCCCATAATGTATCACTGTGTGGTACTTTGCCTGCACCATTCCTTGTTGCTAGACTCTCCATCGCATTGTAAGAGCAACTGAGAAGATCGTCTACACCTCTTTCCCCTCCCTCCAAGAAATTCAAAACACCTATCCGTGTGTGTGTGTGTGTGTGTGTGTGTGTGCCAGAGAGGAAGAAAGCACGTGTGCTGCTGTCACGTGAGGCAAAGCGATTTGTGCATGAGAGTAAGTTTCACGAGCACAGAAGTGGATATTTCAGACTTGCCGGTCACTTTTCAATGCCAGTCAAGCTAAAAATCATCCAATTCTGGTCACTGGCAGATAACCCAAAATAATTTCCCACAGCCTTAACACTTTAGTTCTTCATGTTATTGAAAATAAACAGATGTAAACACACACTGTCAAACAGCATGGATTTGGGTGGTCGTTGTTGATGATCAGTAAAGAAAGCTTTTGTTGAAGTTGGCTGACAAATGGAGAAGGTGGTAGCATGCACATCCTGAAAGGCAGCAGCAACAATTTAGCCAATTAATGATTAAAGTACGTCACCATGCAGACTGGCTGCACTATTTAAATTTTCGATGTCCTAATTAGGTTACAATGACACGTCGGCACTCGGCATAAACAGTCTTAAAAGTTGTGTGAGGGCATGTTTTGTAAAGAAGAAGAGCATTACATCAGTGAGGGTGGAGGTGTTCACTGTCTCAAGGCCAAAACTCCACAGGGGAGATTCTGACTGCAAGCTGAAGTCAGAAGAGGTGTTGAAATGCTGAAAACAAAGCTAAACACTTTGACCATATCTCAGAAATGATATTAAATAATAATTAAAATGGTTCTTCTTTAGTGCATTATCTTACTATGCATTATCAGTAAAACATACTTAAAGAGGCGGAAGCCGTTTGAAAATGCTGAGGGATACTTACCCTTGGACATGGCTGGGGACAGAGGGAACTTCATACCAAGTTCATCCTCTTTAAAGCTATCCACAAAATCCTCCAACATCTGCAGCCCATAACCCTTTCCTCTGTGACCCCTCCTCACAAATATGGAGTCCATGACAGGCAGGAGATAGTACTGGCTCACAAAGTTACTGCAAAGACTACCTGCAAGGGGTGTAATGGAGGACAGGGAAAGAGAGAAAGACTGTGTAGAAAGAACATCAAATGGCCATCTCCCACTTGCAATATGGTTCTAATAAAAGCACCCATCATTGTGAAATCAAAACCAGAACATGCAACACACACACACACACACACACACACACACACACACACACACACACACACACACACACACACACACACACACACACAAGTTACTCCCAGAAGGAAGTGTGGGATTGCAGGGCTATTGGGAAGGATGGCACCACTGGTTGTAGGACCTCATGAACATTACACTGTAAAAGTGTCTGTAATAAAGACCAAAGGTGATCTAGCATCATATGCAATTGCACCCATACCATCACACCAGGCCTTGTGCATCACCTGTCCAGAACAACAAACTGTTGGATCTTGGATTCCTTGATCATCTACACCAAAACTAAAGTGGGACTGGTCTGAAAATGACCTGACACTACAGGGGTTGGACAACGAAACTGAAACACCTGTCATTGTAGTGTGGGAGGTTTCATGGCTAAATTGGAGCAGCCTGGTAGCCAATGTTCATTAATCGCACATTGCACCAGTAAGAGCAGAGTGTGAAGGTTCAGTTAGCAGGTAAGAGCACAGTTTTGCTCAAAAAATTGCAGTGCACACAACATTATGGGTGACATACCAGAGTTCAAAGAGGACAAATTGTTGGTGCCTGTCTTGCATCTGTGATCAAGACAGCAAGTCTTTGTGATGTATCAAGAGCCACGGTATTCAGGGTAATGTCAGCACACCACCAAGAAGGACGATCTACATCCAACAGGATTAACTGTGGACGCAAGAGGAAGCTGTCTGAAAGGGATGTTCGGGTGCTAACCTGGATTGTATCCAAAAAGGAGGCCCTAGTACACCATACTAATAAATTACTGTGGTCTAAAACCAGGTGTTTCAGTTTCAATGTCCAACCACTGTACTTCTGGGTCCAATTATTTTCATGATGAATGTATAATACACAAAGACAGACAGACATGCATGCCCATGCACACACACATGCTTGCATGTAGACCACACTAAAATTACTTTGTGATTAACTTGTTGATTTGCTGATAAACACACCTTTGGGTTTAACTGAATAGAAGCCCACAGCCTCTCCGCTCTTCCACAGGATTTTAGCGTAGTCATTTTTGTTGTGGCAGAGAAAGGGTACCTCTCCAGCACTCATCTCATTAGTGCGGTAAACGATGCGATTCAGCACGTACAGCACAATTCTCTCTGCAACAGAGCTCACCTGCCAGACAAAACAACCACCACCACCATGTTATGCAATCAGCTGTGTAGCATTTAATACTGTATTGTAATTAGTGTTTAATAACGTCGCCTACTTTGATTGACTGGGCTGATGTTTTTGACGACCAGTAACCTTATCATGCTGCACAAGAATCACTGCACTTTTGTATTAACTTCAAATTAATCCATCTGCCCAGACAGATCTATTTACTGCATACTTAGTGTGTCTCCTTTAACCTTGATCTTCAATCCAACAGAACCTCTGTAGAGCAAGTATTATGTGGGTGGTGGGTCATTCTTAGCACTGCAGCGACACAGACAGGGTGGTGGTGTCATGTTCAGGCATGACTGGATCAGACAGCGGTGTTAGTGTTTAAACACTACAATAACTGTCTACTCAATTAATCAGTTCTACCTAATTGCTCCACCTTGTAGACGTAACGTCAGAGGCAGAAGCTCAACTGTTTCTGCACAGTCTGGGTCATCCTCTAGTCCTTCATTAGTACTCACAGAACGCTTTTAGCTGGTTATTTCTAGTTAGTGGACTATTCAAAGTCTAGCAGTGACACTGAGGGGCTTAAACACTCCAGCAGCACTGCAGTGTCTCATCCACTTATACCAGCACAACACACACTAACACCACCACCACCATGTCAATGTCACTGTCCGGTGATGGTCCTGACCATTAAAGATCACAGTAAAGGACAACTTGCATATCTTGTTAACAAGATATGCAGAGAAACAGATGACAGACAATCTATAATTATAGAACTACAAAGTGGTCCTGTATGGTATGGAGCTGACAGAATGGACATTGACTGTAGAAACAAAGAGGTGGTCATGATGTTATGGCAGATCAGTGTATATACACAGAAGCATGCAAAAGTCTGAGCACACCTGGTCAAAATTACTAAAGATGAAATGATATTTTGGTTTTGTACAATTTTAGAGTGTAAAAAGGAAAGGAGTATGGGAACCTTAGGAAATATCTTTAACTGTCTCAGACCTTAATTAGCCTGTTAGAGCTATGGTCGGTTCACACTCATTAGGAAAGACAGGGCAGTGCCAATTTCAAAGCTTTATAAATACCCAGACTCCTCTAACCTCGTCCCAAAAAAACAAGCAGCTGCCTAGCACTCTGAAAATTATAACGGTTGAGGCCCACAATGCAGGAGAAAGTTATAAGTAGATAAAGCATTTTTAGCTTGGAATTTCCTCAATTCAAAATCTAATTAAAAAACGGCAGTTCACAGGAACAGTGGAGGTCAAGTCAAGTTCTGGAAGGAAAAAAAAAACAAAAAAAAAACAGTTGCTTGTAGGATTGCTAGAAAGGCAAAAGACCCTCAGAAAGATTTAGCCAACTTCTCTTAGCTAACCTGTCACCTATAAACAGACATAGTTCTTCAATGCCATTATAAACTCATAGAACCACACACTGAGTTTCACTCTAAAACTAGGCATGCAGTTTGTGGACACCCCTTCTCTACAGGAACCGCGTCTGTGTCAGCATTGAATGCAATTGATATCCATTAGAATAGGACTCCCTGGCTTATGCCAGCACTGAGCTGTGGAGCAGTGGAAATGTGCTCTTTGGAATGATGGTGCTCAGGCCAAAACATTTGGGATGCATCACTTTAATATCTGTGGATTGGCTGCTGTCATTCTGTGTGATGTTCTGTGCATGTGAAAACTATATTAAGCAGGTGGTACAGATCTGCTAAGGACCCTTCTTAAAATCAGAATGCCATGTTGTGATGATGCAAGAGTCCTTGGGCCAAGAACATTAAGTGCAATGTGAGCGCAGACCAGTGGGGCACAGTACAATGCCTAGTGTCATTAGCTCTTAGCTATATTAGCCCGAAGCCAATTTCTGACACCAATGTTTGGTCAAATCATCCCTTCAACACAGATGGCATAGCAAATACAAAAAATGTGTTTAATTTTTTTCCCCAAATTCCATTCATGTTAATGTTATCCTTTAGGGAAATATGCAAAAATACCAGCAGACAGCAATTAGAACAGTGTGAGATCCCACTAATTGAGACCTACTTGCCTTCACTTTCCACACTTGAGGTGGATTTGTAAAAAAAAAAAAAAAAAAAACCTTTGTCAGCATTGCTGCAACTAACATATCAGAGCAGACAACTTGGACAGATCAAACCCATACAGACCAAATCTAGTCTGTCCTGCAGGAAATGGGCTCACACTGGCCATGGAGCAGTAAACATTATGGAGGACATACCAGAGGAGAAAGGAGAGGTTTGGTATGCCCTCCATTTCCACAGCTGCATCCAGAACCCCACACACAGAGAGAGAGGTGTGTGTGTGTGTGTGTGTGTGGACTGAGTTCCAGAGTAAAATGAAACCAGGCTTGCAAGTGCAATATGCAAAATGGTTTGTCGAAAACAAAGGCTGTACTTAGCGACATTGTGTGTGAGAGGGCTGTTTCAGGGAATTGGACAGAAGGCCACACTCTGTTCCATGCCTTCTCATTCAACACACACATATTGTAAACATTTGTATGTACCTTGATGAGACCTTCTCGTGCAGAATCTGCTGTTCTGATGATGTCGTCCACAGCGTACCACCGATCATTCAAAAGTAAAGCCACAGCTAGAGAAGAGAGAGGGAAAAGTGAAAAGTGGCTTAGTGTATCAAACACATACATATATTTACACTCATTGTCAAAAACATTGTTGCACTGAGAATGGAATGGATTCATCTTAGCAGTGGGTCATCTTCAGTGACAAATACTGCTTTTGGCCTGGTGGAGACGACCAATTAATTGGTATATATTTACGTCCAGAAGGCCTGGTGTTCTGGTTTGAGGTGCAATTTGGTACAATGCCATATCACATTTGGTCTTCATTACAGGCTCTTTGATAGCCCAATGTTATGTTAATGACGTCCTGGAATCAGCACACTCCGGTATGCTATTCCAACAGGACACTCATCCAAAACTGCTGCAATCTCAAGAGCGCACCTTGAAGACAAAGATAGCATTCTTCCCAATAGCATTGCGATCCCACACTTCCTTCTGGGTCTAATAGTTTGTTTCACAATGAGTGTATGATATACAGTGGTTGGACAATGAAACTGAAACACCTGGTTTTAGACCACAGTAATTTATTAGTATGGTGTACTAGGGCCTCCTTTTAGATACAATCCAGGTTAGCACCGGAACATCCCTTTCAGACAGCTTCCTCTTGCGTCCACAGTTAATCCTGTTGGATGTAGGTCGTCCTTCTTGGTGGTCTGCTGACATTACCCTGGATACCGTGGCTCTTGATACATCACAAAGACTTGCTGTCTTGGTCACAGATGCAAGACATGCACCAACAATTTGTCCTCTTTTGAACTCTGGTATGTCACCCATAATGTTGTGTGTGTTGCAATATTTTGAGCAGAACTGTGCTCTTACCTGCTAATTGAACCTTCACACTCTGCTCTTACTGGTGCAATTAATGAAGATTACCAGGCTGCTCCAATTTAGCCATGAAACCTCCCACACTACAATGACAGGTGTTTCAGTTTCATTGTCCAACCCCTGTACTTAATCCAAATATGGCAACAAACCCAACTATGACCGAAAGTAACATGCCACATATTGTGCACCAACAAAGGTTGAAATACATAATTGGATTAGTGGAATTGGATGCTTTAGGCTACCTGTGAACTGGTCTTCTGGAGCAAAAAGAGCCAGGACTTTATGCTCGAGATTTGCTCCATACAGAGGAACAAAGCCCACATTGGACAGACTGACCCGCACCTGAAACAGTCAACGTACAATTAGAAACACTTTCCATTATTATTAATAAGATTGCTGAAATATCATTCAACATCAACAAGGAAGGTTTTGAAAATGTTACAGTAAGCAACGCTGTACAGTGTAAAGGCTGGCGCATGCCTGCAGCTAACTAGTGTTGTTGCACTATAGGTATTGGTTACTAAGATGTTACTAGGTGGTATAGCTGTTGATTGTTAACGTATAGGAGATGGAAGCAAAGGTGTTGTTAACTTATTGTCTTGGTACAGCTGTTGGTTGCTAAGGTACAGGACAGTTTCTATGGTGCTGAAATAGTTTATGCCAATATGGTGATAAGAAAATTCTAATTCACATAATAAATGGGTTTCTCTCCACTACATTTCTGAAACATTTAACGGACATTTAAATCACAGTTTACTTTTGAAAGACAGTAGGAACAATCTTAAATTATTTTATATACATAAATGTAGATCTCGTACAATCAGGGTCTGTTGTTTTGTTCCACAGTTTTGCTGCACAGGAAAGAGCAGCTTTCCAGGTTTGTACTTTAGTAACTTTGGTGCCAAAGTGTGTGGTCAAAGGGGTGGTGGCACAAAAGGATAATTTAGAGTTATTAGGTTTACTGTTTACAAGACTGGAAATGTCTGTAGATGCTAGAGGTGTATTAGGTTGAAAGTGTCTACATATACATAGACATGTACACACACACACACACACACACACACACACACACACACACACAGACACACACACACAGACACACACACACAGACACACACACACAGACACACACACAGACACACACACACACACTTTTATATTAATTGGTTTGCATTTATGTATTCACCATTAATTGGTTTATAGCTACGGTTTGCATGCTCCATGTTTGCATACTTTGTCCATAGAGATATGAACATCAAACATTAGGAAAAGTGAGTCAAAATGGACTGTTTTCAAAGCCGCACTCCAGCTCCAGTTTCAAATCAGTTTTCCTGAGTTGTCTTCCTGATCTTATCTGGAACGTTTACAGCAGGCATGTCTAACTGGGCACAGCTCTGCAGAATTTTCCCCTGATGCTCTAAATTCAGTTCACAAGACCACTCTGGCCAATCATTTAACCAGGAAAAAAAACATTTATGCCTTAAAATGTATTGAATCTTTACTACCTACTTTTAATATAGTTTTTACCTTTCTTCCAGTTGTCAGTGTGAAGTACTGGCCATGATCAGGGTCACTGTATAGTAGGTCAGACATGTAGTTGTGGGCAGACCTCTCCAGTTCCTCATGGCTTATGCATGCCAGCATCTCCACAGGGAACTCCATCCCTACAGGGAGTGAAGACAACGGAAACATCAGCAGAACCCATAAATGTGGGCCTGTTTAAACTCAGAAAATGATATTTTTTGTTTGAGTAGACAGTTACGCAGAACTTCCTACTAAAATTAGGGATGGGGAATTAAACTTTTTTTTTTTCAAATAAAAACCATAAATGATCCAGGATCAATTTATATAAACCCAAAATTGATCTTTATTATTTTTCTATGACAAAAACTGACAGGGGACTTTGAGTATCCAAAGGTTTCTGGACACCCCTTCTAACGAATGCATACAGTTACTGTAAGTTGCACCCATTGCTGACACGGATGTGCAAGTGTGAGATGCTTTTTTTCCCCCAAGGAAACTGTGACAGATCAACCGGCATTTTAATACTTAAATATAAAAATAAACATGGTTTCCATTCTACAGCTGTTTCACCAGGCTGATTCTTTCATATATTGTTTAATTGTATGAGAGAAATCAAACCCTATAGTACTCAAAGCTTTTATTTTATGCATGATTCATTTTTTGATCAATCTTGAAAACAGAATAAGATACAAACCTCCATAAAATAATGCAAAGTAACTGATTGATTTTTGAAGTCATCAAAAAAAAAATGCACCCAGAAGCAATCAAGCACTGGAGTTGTGCCAGACTATTGTAATGGTAATTGATTAATGATTACAAAACCATTGTCTTTACTATATTGTATTTTCTTATTGTGTGATACTATGAAGTTATTTCTTCATCTTGGGAACTGCTGACACTAGACAAAGCAAAACGGGATGTCAGTGTTCAACAGCAAGTTCTTTATCAACAACAGATGCGCTGACCTTCTTGCTGCACCTTGCTGGCCTCTTGTTGATAGTTACGGGGAACATACTGACATCGAATGGACTATGTATGTGTGCAAGTGGTTGTTGTGAAACTTATCTCTCATGTGTATAAGAGCCATATCTCTCGGCTCACCTCTTCAGAGTACTGCTGCTATCCAGCATGCTCTCTTCTGCAGAATATTATAAACTTATTACTTGACAAAGCTGAAGGTGTCTGACTCCGATTAATAGATAAAAATTCCACCACACTATCAAGGAATCCTCAGAATGGCAGGGAGCTGAAACTGCCAACATCTAAAATACTGCCATACACACATTTTCTGTCACCTTGTCCAGCCCTTCTGTTAACACTTTTCTCACTCTGTGTTAATGTACTGTCCCCTTCAACACACACTACTGTTTGTGTAGTCACATTAGACAGTCTTTTGAAAGCAACATGCAGCAACTCAAGCAACTCAAACACAGAGCCAACTGGGCAACTTGTGTATCTGGTTCCAAACAAAAATATCTTCATTAAAATAATTATTGATTTATCATTATAAAGCTGACATTCAAATAATCATGACTGATTTGAAGTCACATGCAGTGATCAGTACCTACCAAGTGCTCCAAAAAGAGACAACTGACTCTACAATAGAGTCATGGGGTGCTGCTGTGACTTTAGTCTTGGTGCCAGATACCACAGACCTTCAGAGGTCTTGTGAAGTCCATGCCTCAGAAGGTCAAAGCTGTGGTGGCACAAGTTGGATGTACTTCAGTCAATGACTGTAAAAATAAGGTGGACAACATGGTTCCCTTCCATTCTATAAAAAGGAAGCTGATGTCATCTGCAATGTTGGTAAATTTGCAAACAAAGCCTGCACAGAAGAGACCACAGGATGAGCCAGACTCAACTCCACAGTCGGGAGAACCTGTTCCTGCTTTTGGACAACTATAAAACAGGACTTTGGGACTAGCTTCAGAGAGGGTCTGGTTTTGACCCAGCCACAGCAATCAGTCACTTCACTCCCAAGTGTAACCCTGCCTTCTTACAAGAGACCAGTACTAATCAACTAATCATCATGTTGCAACGAGCCAACGGAAGCACTAGACCTGTGGGGCTTCATTTTACAGTCATTGACTCCACCAAATTAGGTGGGTGGTGTTAATGTTATGGCTGATGAGCGTAAAGGAGAACACTAACTGCCAGATCTGTACGTGTCGGCTAGCAGTTATTTGTACAACAATGCCTAGATTTGATTGCAATCAGGCATGAGTGCAATAATGAGGTCAGGTTGGATGCAACTACTATTGCATAAATTCTGCCACTCCAGCTAATCCCAAAAGTATTGGCTGGAGCTTGAGAGAACAGTTCCACAGCTCAATGCTGGTGAGCTTTATACCCCTCTAGCCCTTTTTCGTGCTCAGCTATAGAAGGTCACGTTTTATTGGGCAGCGCTTTTCTATTAAGATTATAAAACAGGTGCCGGTCATAGGTACACATTACAATGCAGTCAAATTCAAATTTTGGACACACAGTGCATACACAAAAAAAAGTCACGAGTACATGCAAGTTGTGTGTGAAGCTCCCATGTGCACTCTAAAGGAAAAGTCTCACCTCATAAAATCTAACACACCTTGTCTAATTAAGACAAGCAATGTCTCAAACATCCACTCTAAACTGTAAACGCCACCCTGTAACAGCTGAACCCACTGACATTTCACTACAATAGGAAAGCAGACAGAAACAAACACAGACTGCCAGCTTTCACACACACACACACACACACACACACACACACACACACACACACACACACACACTGCAGGCTGCTGGCTGCTCTCCCAGCCTCACTGTCCTGAGTGAATCTCAAACTGTCACATGCCATCTGTGTCAGACTGCCAATCAGAGCGAGCACACAACACACACACTGTATACACACTGGTAGTGAAACACGGGTATGACAAAGAGGAACCTGACACAGTGTGAAGATTAAAAAGGAAGACACTGTCTGCAGACAACCAGGCCAGACTAAAGGCCCAGTCGCATCATGCTAGCAGAGGGATTTAGTAAGTGAAATTCTGTTCCTTTCTTTGAAATCCGCACCAATGAGCGGTTTCCCAACTCACACTTCTGGAGTAAATAAGTTGTGTTTCCATGCACGTTTTTTTGGCCTTAACCAACAGCTCTTTTGCTTGCAAACCGGTTCAGAAATTACATTTGCATTTTCCTCTTAAAAAAAAAAGCTTATATATCACAATATATTTGAAATTTAAACTAAACTTTTCAAGAAAATAACTAATAATGCAGTGAGCTGCATTATTGTAAACAGTGCTACACATGAACTATTAGCTTCCAAAATTAGTTTATGAAGTTTAAACCAGTTTGTTTGACCAGCAGTGCTACTGTTTTGGAGGAAAATCAACTAAAAATTATTTACTACTGCAGCTCAAAGAATATTGTGAAAGATTAATTAAAATATGTTGTAAAGTGTAATATTTCAATTGTTTCATTGTGTTTATCTGCATTTCAGCTCAGTAAGAAAGTGCAGTGTGTGCTGGAGATGATGGGAGTGGTCAGTCAAGGGCGTTTCAGGCTCCTCCCATAAACAGCTGTAATGTAACATTATGCAGTGCCCCTTCTGTGTACAGGATTATTCTGGTTTTAGCACCAAGCTTTAGCCTAGGAATGCTAAATGAGTAAATTACTTTGAACTAATTAACTGATTTTTTTAAACAGTAACTTAAAATGCTTAGTATGTGTCGTTTTACATGTAATGAATATAAAATCTTTTAATCCTTCTTTAATTTAAATAAAAAAAAAGATAAATTAATATAAGAAAAACATCCATAAAATATCTCCATCTCCTCAGCCTGGAGGAGAGATGAGGTATAAAGAAAATACTACATTTATTTGAATTTTTGAAAATTCATGTGCCATAAAATCCTCAAGACCATGAAACAAGCACACAGTGTTATGGTTAAAAAAACCATGTAACTAACACAAGCAGCTGTACTGAGTGATGCTTACACCAATTAGACAACTACATTTTAAAAGAAAAACAAAATTAAAAAGTATGTGCTACTGTATGGAGGGATATCAACTCTGCTCAAAATACTTTGTATTTTACCATTTCCTGTCAAATATTACAAAATATATAAATCTCAAGGGTCCCCAAAAACTAATCTAAGATACATACATTTATTTTTTTAATATTTTGAAAATGACTTGAAAAAAGCATGAAACAAAGTGAACACAGAGTCACTGAGCAAAAGAAAGTGTGTAACTAGTGCAAACAGCTGTATGATTTGGTGCTTTCCAAATTAGCCAACAATGTTTTTTGGTTGTTGTCCCCCCCCACAGACCCTGCTGGCTTAATTAATTTAGAAACTGATTATCAGCTCACTGCACAACTGAACATTTAGAGATCTGGCTTTTGAGGAGAAAAAGAAAAGAAAAGGTCTCCCATCTCAATCTGACTGAAGAGAACACGAAACATCAGCATCGGAGGAGTAACAGGAGTTGCTAGAACACTGTGGCAAATGTTTGTTTAGTAACACAGTACAGGAGTAACACACAAACAGGTTCAATGTGTTACTTCACTTGAATTTTGAGTGAAGGAGCAGCAGTTAGTGGAGGAAATGCTTGTTTTCATGGTGTTTAAGCACAACCCTGCATCTCCTGGCTTTAAATAAACACAAAACAGACAGAAAACGTCCCTCACTACTGAGAGTTAGCAGGAAGAATTTCAATACCTTTTAATTATGTAGTTTTAATTGTGTACTTTTGCAATTTTACAGCACATAGCTGGTGTTGGTAGTGAGCCAAGATGGCTCATTGGCTAGTTGTAGCCAGAACCAGTTTGAGGCAGTTGTACTTTACACTGGTGGATTCCACCCAGGTGAATGTGTATGTTACCAAACACATTCCCAAAGCTCTCCAGTAAAACTGGAATGCTGGTCTGCAGTCATTCAAAAACACACAGACATAGACCCAGAACCCCACAGGCCACAAGGGAACGCCCTGCAAATGCCACCACTCTGCATTAACCCCCCAGCACACACGCCGCAAACATACTCTCTCTGTTCCACACACAAATTCCAGTAGCATTCCAGCACTCGAGCTTTTCAGTTTCACAGACTGACCAACTGACCTTTCCAGGTCAGTCTCTTGACCCCCACCACCAGAACAGAGACCTATTAAACACAGCAGGCACATAAACCTTAACATTATGAGCAGACAGAGCCCTGCCGAAACTCTCAGCCCTAATAAAACACCACCCTATTCCTCATCCAATCAGCTGCTACAATAGCATTATGGCCACCTCCTTGTTTCCATGTTCACTGTCCATTCCATCAGTTCCTCTTACCATACAAGAACACTTTGTAGTTCTATAATTAAATAAGACTATAGTCCATCTGATTCTTCACATACTTTGTTAACATCATTTCACCCTGTTCGTCAATGGTCAGGACCACCACAAAGCATGTATTAATTGGGTGGTGGGTCATTCTTAGCACAGCAATGACCCAGACATGGTGGAGATGTGTTCAGAGTTTTGCACTGGTATAAGTGGATCCAGCAATGCTGTAGGTGTGTTTTAAACACTTTGACCACTCACTGGCCACTCTATTAGACACTCCTACCTAGTTTGTCATGTAGATGTAAAGCCAGAGACACTGTTTCTGCACAGTATGTGTTGGTGCCTCTAGACTTTCATCCGTGCTCACAGACCACCACACCATGTCAGTGTTAACTATGACCCACTACACACATAATGCCTGCTCTGTGGGTGTCCTGACTATTGAAGATCAGGGTGACAACAAAGTATACAGAGAAACAGATGGACTACAGTCTATAATTACAGAACTGCAAAGTGCTCCTGTATGGCCGGTGGAGCTGATAGAGTGGACAGTGAGAGTAGAAACAAGGAGGTGACAATTAAAATAATATTAAGAATAAACTTAGAGTGCAGTTAATATCCAAAATGCTGCAACAATTAAACTGGTATCTAGAATTAATTAATTACATCCTGAGTAAGTTCTACTGTAATAAATAATACAATTAAAAGTATTAGCTGTAGTAAAATTAATATGCAGACTGGTTTATAGAACAATGAATATTAATAGATGCTTTAATAGGAATTAGCTGAATTTTTAATTAATATCCAGAATATGGTTGTAATATAAATTAATTAAATGTTCAGAATGATCAAAACTAATCTCAAATCTAGTATGTAGTTATATCTAATTATAAATCTGTATCCAATATTAATTACCAAAACAATTAACTATACAACTTTTACATCATTTTGGAGAATTTATACTGGTCCAGTTAGATCACAAATGCTGTGATCTAATCTTAGAACAGAGAACAAATAAAACAGATAAAATTAGCATAAAAGACATTTGCAGTTTAACAAGACATTTTTTTAAAAATACCTTTAGGTGTGTAGTTTCTAATATGTAAAATCCCTGAATGGGTTCCTGTGACAAATATATGTTGGCTGGAATAAACAGCAGACTCATCTCACTCCTCCACACCGGTGGCACGTTTGTAACTGGAGAGCCAGTAGTAGAGCCAGGCTAAAGCTTAGTGCTAAAACCAGAATAATCCTGTACACAGAAGGGGCACTGCATAATGTTACATAACAGCTGTTTATGGGAGGAGCCTGAAACGCCCCGACTGACCACTCCCAGCATCTCCAGGGCACACGCTGCACTCTTACTGAGCTGAAGTGCAGATACACACAATGAAACAAGGACCTCTGTATGCCATCAACACTGTACATCTCACTGGTCCAACTGTATACAAAGCAGTGTCACAAACCACTAAAGCAAGTCTATTACAGTTTACTGAACACATTCACACAGTTTAAGGAAAGTGCAGTGACCACTATGCAGATTTGTAAGGTACAATCTATTACTTAATAGCCACATTAGTGTTGTGAAGTTAAACTTCACCTCTGGGTCAGTTATCCACTTAGAGTGGTTTGTCAGTGTATTCCTGAAGTGTTCTAAGTTTACTGGTTATGTGAGAAGGCTGTGTATTCACTGCTGCTGCCCTCAGGACATGCAGTTTGGCAGCATCTGACTGCAGCTTTAGTCTGCTCTTCAACATCTGATTTGCCAGCAACTGCCAGGCCAACGTTTACTCCAAAACAAAATTGTGTAAGTACAGAGCAACACAAGCCAAGTAACATGAAACCTACCCTATTAAAATTACACTTTACAAAACACCACAAACTGAAACCACCTTTCACTCAGAGATCAAGACTAGAGGGAGTGCTTCTTAAATTCTTCCCCTGCGTTTGTCATTAGTTATATCAGGATCTGAATGAACAATGAATTTGGTTCAGAGTGATTTTTCTGTATGATACAGTTCAATAGGGACTCCTGGGTGGTACGACTCTCTCCGATTGACTGGGATGGCCTTTCCTCTCCCCAATCATGTCTCACCATGTCCTAAACCACTGTTTTGTTGGCTTAGTCATGAAGGCAAATATGTTCTATACAGCACCCAGTGGTACATTTACCCACAGATGTTGCAGCATGGCCTTTAGATCCTGCGCTCTTACAGGTTGCCAAACCTGGCATCCTGGCTGGTCCCATAAATGCTCAATTGTCATGGTGGTATCACTGTCATATGCAAGGCTCCCCAGATCATCACACCAGGGGCAATGTGTCCATGATATGGTTCCAGTTTGTAGCAGCCCAGGTTTCTAATTCAGGACACCACTGCAAATTAAAGCAACAGTGGCTTGGTCAGAACAGCCTAGAGAGTGGAAAAGGGCCACCCTGCATCCAGTCCAGTGATGCGGTTCCTCTCAACGTCTGTACTGGACAAAATGTCTTTGCAAAATCTGTTATAATTTTATACCCCCTTGTGCCAGCACGCTAAGCACAAGATGACACCAGTAATCATTTACATATCTGCCAGAGACAGAAATGCATTCTGATCTGACATGCAATCTCTGATCTACAAAGAAGCACATCAGACAACAAACAGTGATTCCCTTGAGACAAGAATCTAAGAACCAGCAAAAAACAATATCAAGCTAACAAAAGGACCTCACCACAGTGTGAATTTGATCTGATTTAGGACATGCTCTTCAATCAAATCTCCCTCACTCACTCACTCACTCTCACAGACAAGTCAGGTAGTATCAGTCCGGTGGCTTAGCAGGAAGTTACTGTTCTTTAAGGCCAGACATGAAATAATGAATTAATAATAATGACAATGCTTAATTTACACATGAAGCTACAATGCAAGATGCCTCTGTATCTGGGTCAGGTTTATCAAGCCCCACTGATACAAGATCAGCTCTGTGTGTTTGCATGTCATGTAGCAGCTGATATCACAGAACTGCGAGTGTGGGGGGTGGTGGATGGATCAGCACGCACCCACTAAAGGCAGGCCACACCTTCACTAGCATGCAGGCATCAGGCTAATCCTTGCTGAACTGGGGAAGGAAGTTTCATTAGCACTTCTAAAGTGGGATTCCCTGTAATCCCATCAAAGACAGAGGCCAGGACACTGCTGGATTAACTGGACCTTACAGCCCACTGTGCTAATCCAAGCCAACATGCTACCAGTTCAGAGCAAAATTGTCTCACCCTAATAAGGTTCTGCTGTTCAGTTGAGCTTCTAATTGTACTAGTGACTCATCTTCTACAGAAAAGTTGTGCACCATTCAGCCATAACAAACACCACTAGCAGAACAAGTAAATCTGTAGAGGGGTGGACATATTCATCACCGAGTGAAGTTGAAATTGGACATTATTTATGAATCAGAGACACTTTGTCAACTTAGAACTGTGATGTTCTAGACGACGGGGTCAGAACTTCTCAAAAACATCAGGCAGTTCTTGTGCATCAGTCCCACTTTTTGATTACCCCTTACAAAATTGCCCAATTAAGGACAACTGTTAAACTGGCGACAAGGTCATGGGGCCATGGCCCACTGGTGCTCATGGAGGTCCCACCTCACAACTTAATTAAAGGTTCTACTGTAACTTTTGACATTAGATATCACAGGACACCTTTAGCAATCTTGTGATGTGTTACAGCTGGTTTGCCAACACTAGCAGGACCTATACAATTTACCTATACAAATTACATTTTTTTTTCTGCTAGATGCCACATGTAGTATGTGAACCATACAACTCTATGGGCCTGGGATTGTGTGTTCAATCTTGACTCCAGTTTCTGTCTGAGGAGTTTGGTGTGCCCCTCAGCCCAAATCCATATGGTTTTCTTCCTACCTCACAAAAACACACAATTGATGCAATGCTGATTGACAATGTTAAATAGCCCTTGTGTATGAATGAAGGGGTGTGCATGTGATTCACTACTACAGACTATGGTCTTGTCAAGGGTGTATGTCTGTCTTCCACTTCCAGGCACATAAGCGGATAATACGATTAATAATGGAGTTTTGGAAAGATGTGACCACATTTTGTAACCAACAAAGGTAAACACTAGCTACATTTCCCTCCAAAGTACTTTTCACGACAAATGTTAACAGTCCAGAATGCTTGCAGAAATTATTTATAAACATATAAAGAATACAAACAAAACTTTACATTAGTGCTGTCGACATAGACAAATCAATACACATGGTTAAACTGGAAACTTTAATGTGTTAATATTTTTTATGTTTTTTACAGATGGGGTGTTGGGGGTGCAGCAAAATAGTGCTGCCACTGAGTGGGGCGAATCAGGGTTGAATCTAAAGTCTAGGTAGCACTCCAAGAGCAGGGTTGGTGACCCCTGGTCTAATGATTGGAAGGCACTGGGGTTATTCATTTGAACCAGTTGCAATCACCTAACTTTGGGTACAACTGCATGTTTGAAAGAAGCTAGTGACAGGCAAACAGGAGGTAAGAAGGGGCTGTCTGCTGAGGCACAGGGGGAGGGGAGTCTGATTTTCAGAGGAAAAGTGTTTGAGAGTTAGTACTGGATAGAACCGGTTCGGCACAACCACAAAACTGGCCATGCTTCATTTTGACTCCACACGAGAGCCTCACCTCCTCGATTAGATGCCTGGGAGGTGGACGACAAAAAACAACAAAAAACTGAAAGTGAAAATATCTTTTTTGAAGAATGCCACAAAGAGTAAGCAAATCCATAATTTCATCCAGTAGGACTTGATCACAAATATAAAGATCAGTTATGTAAAACGATTTTAATTTGGGTTAAATTTAGTTATTTAAATATGACCAAAACCAGTCAGTGCCTCCATGTTTGGGTTCCTAGCAGCTGTTGACCAGTGTACACAAAAGACTCCACACTACTCTTACTAAACTCAAAGTTTGATCAAAAATCTAGCTCTTCAGGCAGGACCCCTCAGGCAGGACCCCTCTGCAGCTTAGTCCACAAACATACACATGAACAAAAAGTACACAGTGTTCCTTCAGCTGAGAAGCCACCCCCCTCCATATGCTCAGAATGGGTTTGAGCTCTACACATGAACTCATGTCCTGAACTCTCCCTGAAACCTAAAACAGAAAACCCAATTAAACATAAAAAACCAGACAGTAACTAATACATTTTATATATTAATTATGATAATATAGCAGTGTCTCATACCTTTTTACATACTGGGGATCCATTTAGATTTGACCTCTGAGCAGCACAGAAATACCACACAGACAGCTTCAGTATGTCCAACCTATAAGCTAATACAATAGCTCAAATTTTATATTGGGTCTTACTGGGTCCATAATGATGCACTTTTGATGACGCATACACCCACTACCCACAAAATACCTGCTCTGTCCATGGCCTGTGGGGTCATGACCATTGAAGAAAAGGGTGAAAGGAGGCCAACAGAGTAAGAGATGAACTACAATGATCTGTAATAATAGATCTACAAAGTGGTCCTGTATGGTCAGTGGAGTCAATGTCAAGCCTGATGGATGTAAACATTTTTAGGTGTTGCAGGCAGTTGTTTCAAGCCTCTCTTTTTGCCTTGATGGAGACGACCAACGAGTCTGTGTCCTCAATTCCAACAACTGCATCTACAGACCTATCCCCGATTGAAAATGTGTGGGATGCTATTGGACACACTATCAACACTCCACTCCTACCACACAATCTGCAGGACCGAGTGAGAATATTCAATCAGCATGGGATGGATAATCACAGGACACCATTAAAACACAACAAGTCCATTCCGAGACGTCGGTCATGTTGCGGTAAACCCGAGACACTGAGAGACACGACTTCTGTGTGTGTAGATCAATATAACTTTTAATCATTTATTGTTTCCGTTACCTGAGGAACATATTTTAATCTGAACAGCACTGCAATCTGGCACGTCCTCCTGGATGTAATACAATTACAAACTTTACATAACACATACTGACTCTGTTACAGTTGTCAAGTTGTTCTTTTCTATTAATAATAAAAAAAACCTATACACCCCACTATTCCAAAACATTTAACATAATATAAATGGAAACCACAAATGGAAAAAATAATATCCTGTATTTTATTTTAATTAAATAAATATAAATCAGAAAAATAAATTAAATAAATTAGTTTAAAGCAGCAGACAATAAGACTTGGAGTACATACAAAGTGCGCATGCTCAGTGTCGACCCCACGTCTCACCTGAAGAAGTGATGCGAAGTTCAGTTCGGTTCACTGAAGCGATTCGTTCGAACGGTCCGTTTAAACGAGTCAAACCACCAGGTAAATGATTCACTGATTCACAAGTCAACTCATCCCCGCAATTCCATCAACCCCGCCCCGTATTCAATCCCGAACGTGCTCAGCTGGAGCGCACAGCCGAGACCGCTCCTGGGGAATCACTGCCGATTCACAGCGCGGTTCGTTCGGTCCATTTAAAACGAGTCGGTTCAAAGAATCGTTCGTAAGTCATACAGTACCAGCCGTTAATCCCAGCGAGTTTTAACCGACAGCTAAATTATTTCCCTCCTTAAACGTATTAAACACCTGCGGGGCGTTTTTATTTGCGTCGTGTGTCAGTCCCTGCTCTTTATCAGTCTCTGCGGGGCTGATGAATCTGAATCAAAGGGGCCGAGCCCACAACGGCACAACAGACTCAACACAAATAAGCTGTTCGTTACTGTTGGTTTATTCGGGACGGCCCTCACCCACCTCCGTCTCACTGGCGAGCTCCCGTCTGTGCCCTTCCCTCCTGTCGGGGCTGTTCAGCGCGGTTTCCAGCAGAAAGCCCTGCTGTGCGGTGGGAGGGGAGGCCGGCCGGCCGTCTACGGGCCTGCGCGCGCTGCTCTGCTCGAAAACACGTGGAGAGAAAAAACACAAACTTTATTTTCCTCCAGAAAAACGACACGCACTCGTCCCTGACCCCTCCCAAACATTTACAACCAGAAAACCCAACTTCTACTATCTTTTTATTTATTTTTTCCACACCTGTTTTAGGACAGGCCCCGCCCCCGCCCTGTGATTGGCAGCTTGTCCATGCTCGTGCAGTCAGCGCGAGCGCCGCACAACGCAGGGATGCGCATTCGAGCCTGCGCCCAAAAGCACGTCCTCATGTGTAAGTGTGCTGGACTAATCAGTGCACACCCTGGGGTCCTGTTTTCACCTGCTCTTCAGTGAAGATCTCAACAAGCCATCATCTAGCAAGTTCCACTTATTACTTTCTCTCCGATTCCAAGACCGAGTCTCTAAAAACACACAGCCCAACATTTCAAAGAGGATTAACAATATTTAGAGACTTGAATAATTCCCTCAATTTCACTAAAGTGCACACTCTAAACTGAGGGAATAATTTATTAAATAGTTCAATAGTTAAATAGTTTATTAAATTGATGGAACTTTTTTGTCCCCTAAATTGTTAAATCAATGGACAGTTTATTAAAGAAAGGGAATAAAGGGAATTCTGTGGGAATCAATTGTTAAATGACAAGAACAATGTATTAAATTGAGGAGGAAATACATTTTTAAAAACTTAGGGGACAGTTAATCAGGACTGCTATGGATTTTTATGGGCATCTGGTCACCCTACTGTGGCCATATCATTTTCACCTTAGTCGTTCACCTGAACCTGGCCCTCTTCTTTGGAAAAACAGTTGACTATCCATGTCTGACTGCCGGATCGCACACACACACACACACACACACACATGCACACACACTCACACGCACACACACGCACACGCACACACACACACAGAGACAGAGACAGACAGACAGACAGACAGAGAGAGAGAGAGAGAGAGAGAGAGAGAGAGAGAGAGAGAGAGAGAGAGACAGGGAGGACACAGGTCACAGGACAAGTGGGGCATCATCTCATTGGGGAGAAATAACAAATTGATCAAAACTGAAGGTCTATATTTTAAATCAATGATAGAATCTTACACAGGACAGCACTTGAGCTTCTTTCGCAGTCATTTCTGAAAGAGAAAAGAATTAATGTCCCTGTAAATTATAGAAAGTCACTCAAGGCCATATGGTGGATGATCAGAATGTGCTATTGAATCTACCTTTTAAATAACCAAGACTCTTATATGACCAATAAATAACTTTTTTTTTCTCACCCACATTTTGAGGCAGAGGCTGAGAACTTTGAGCACACACAATGTCTCCTGCTGTTGACAAAAACACACTCACATGGAACAGAAGTTGTAGGAACTGAGAGGTATACTTTGGCCAGAAGAGAGATCAGTGGGTACACCTGATCCTGTAAATAAAGTAAGAATCTTTTATATATAGCCTAGAAAGTGACTGATTTCAAGGACACATTGATGTATCCTGTCCTGTCCATGGCTATCCATAGTGAAGGAAGAACCCTTTATATACAGCCTAGTAATGGGGCAAAAAAATCACTGCTATGGCTTATTCTACACTCATTGTGTCTTTGAGGATTGAACCCTTTATATACAGCCTAGTAATGGGGCAAAAAATCACTTACTACGGCTTATTCTACACTCATTGTGTCTTTGAGGATTGAGTCTGACTCTTTGTGCTTCTATGCCACTGAAGTAGCAGACATCTCCAATCAAGCCCAGAGCTGCTGCAGCTGATACTCTGTTTAAAAACTCAAACAAAAGAAATATCAGATTTTCACTCAAGTTCAAAAAGTAGACAAGGAGAACCAAAATCAAACAAGTGAGACAAAACTACTACACTTGCCCCTTTATTTATTGAAGACAATTATCCAGTATTAGACCCGTCAGTGGCAAAAGTATGTTATCCTAGCTGGTTAGGTAACTTCTAGAACTCATTTGGCTACAGGCTTCATAGTGGTGAGCATGGTTCAATAAAGACACAATGCACATCATAGCCAACATCTACACTTACTCTGTCTAGCCTAAGTCAAGACAGACTGCTTGTTGTGTTTGTTTAACACTCATTCCAAAATAGATATTGTGGTGTGTCACCATCACAGCAGGCAGAATGTCTAAAAGCTGCCCAAGCTGTAGATTTGACCATGGTGAAGAAACACTCCTGTCCAGGGTCAGTAGTTTGGTAGGGTTAGGGTTAGGGTTAGTCCTAACATCAAACAAGCATATCATAGGCAAGTAGTGTGACTACTTAGTTAGCCTACTTTGTGAGCTTAAGCGTCTCTACGTGTGTTTAATAATGGGCTGATGAACATAATGGGGTAATGCCATCCTGCTATTTGTGAACCAAATTATACTAGAGAACTGCAAACTGATTCATTCACAACCACTAATAAAAAGGGTCCTGCAGCCACGTCCTGTTTGCTTCTGTGACTGGTGAGAGAAACAAACACATGGACAGATCCGAGACTTTGTTCTGCCGCTCCTCAGTGTAGTCTTCAGCCTTAAGTTTCACTGTGAATGTCAACAGCTCGGGGCATCTTTTAGCCGTTTAGGCCTGGCCCCTGCCTTTGTTGGATGATATTGACAGATTTAAGTATCATAGTGCCGTGGAATCAATGCATAGTTAAATGATTAATTTAATAACAATTACTCAGATATTAACGCACATTTAAATAATGAAAACAGAGAGCACATCAAAATATTGAATTTCATATAAATACATAAAATGGACCCTTTATTTCTTTATTTGTTTATCTATTTCATGTTGTCACAATTATCTTTCATTCAGCTCTAGAAAATACTTTACTACAGTGTTTCTCAACCCTAGTCCTAGAGGCACCCCTACCCTGCGTGTTTTAGAGCTTTCGCTACTCCCATGCCTGGTTCAACAAACCAACTCATTAACAAGCACTTCAGAGCAGCAGGGGGTGTGTTGAACCTAAAAGCGAGTGGGACAGGGGTGCCTTCAGGATCAGGTTAGACAAATGCTGCTTCTCAAGGCCTAAAACTGCACGTATCCTGTATGTATAGAGGATGATCAAAGTGGCATGAGAAGCTCACATTTCCCAGAAGGGGATGTAGCTCAGTGGTAGAGCGCATGCTTTGCATGTATGAGGCCCCGGGTTCAATCCCCGGCATCTCCATGTGTACTTTTCTACAGGCCATTGTGGCTTCATAAGTGTGTTTATGGAGAATCTGGACACTCACACCCCCCTTAATTTCATAAATGAGCAGGAATTCTAAAAGTATCCAAATTTGAAGGCTCTCAGGAAGTTCTCCTCTATGCAAGTTCCACAGAACTTATGTTTGGAGGGGGATGTAGCTCAGTGGTAGAGCGCATGCTTTGCATGTATGAGGTCCCGGGTTCAATCCCCGCCATCTCCATAATTGATTTTCTCCAGTGCACACCTTCACCCACCTCTGAGAGTAAAAGTAGAAATTACACCACAACCCAGTGTTGATGAAAATCCAAATTAAAAGTCTCTGTTAAACCAGCGCTTTAACAATGATTTTTTTTCTCAATGTAATAATGATCAGATATAGCACTTCTGAACCGACTCACCTTTTTCCTCACTAACTCTGTTAGTGACGATCTGTCAGGCAGAAAAGCATGTACAATATTTGAAAAAAAAAATGTGAAAATGTACTTAATAAACTGCAGTCATTTAAAATATGCTTTGAAATTAAATAAATAATTGGAAATGTATCTCATATAAATAAATACATGCCTGTATATTTATTTCTGTAAGGGTGTACAGAACTTACTGTTCTTAATGTACTGTATTGAACTTACATTTCAGAACTTACTGTTTTTAATGTACTGTACTGAACTTACTTTTCTGAACTTATTGTTCTGAACTAACTTTTCCGAATTTACTGTTTTTAATATACTGTACTGAACTAACTTAATGTTCTGAACTTCCTTTTGAGAACTTACTGTTTTTAATCGTACTGTACTGAACTTACTTTTCTGAACTTACTGTTTTTAATGTACTGTACTGAACTTACTTTTCTGAACTTATTGTTCTGAACTAACTTTTCCGAATTTACTGTTTTTAATATACTGTACTGAACTAACTTAATGTTCTGAACTTCCTTTTGAGAACTTACTGTTTTTAATCGTACTGTACTGAACTTACTTATTGTACAGAACTTACTTTTCTGAACATACTGTTTTTAATGTACTGTAGTGAACTTACTTATTGTTCTGAACTTACTTTTCAGAACTTACTGTTTTTAATCGTACTGTACTGAACTTACTTTTCTGAACTTATTGTTCTGAACTAACGTTTCAGAAATTACTGTTTTTAATGTACTGTACTGAACTTACATTTCAGAACTTACTGTTTTTTATGTACTGTACTGAACTTACTTTTCTGAATTTATTGTTCTGAACTTACTTTTCTGAACTTACTGTTTTTAATGTACTGTACTGAACTAACTTTTCTGAACTTATTGTTCTGAACTAACGTTTCAGAAATTACTGTTTTTAATGTACTGTACTGAACTTACTTTTCAGAACTTACTGTTTTTTATGTACTGTACTGAACGTATTGTTCTGAACTTACTGTTCTTAACTTACAGAAATGAACTGCTGCTCTGCTTTAATACAGTAGTAATTGAGGAATTATTAACAGCATGTCTGTTCAGAAAACTGTTGTTTTTCATCTTTTTCATCTTCTGCATACTATGCAGAACATACACTCACACACTACTGGGTTCATATTAGAGCATGTTCTGTGGTATGTGGGGAAATGTGAGAGCACTGAACACTTTAATTTATCAGCAGTGAGCAAACACTATCATCACAGTTGTCTCGTTAGGGCAGGGAAGTGTTACTGCATTTCTCAAATCCACCACTAGAGGCGGCCTTGCATGGACCTAAAGAGCGGGTCTGACAGCGAGGGACTGCGCCTCTGCAGCTGGCTCAACACGAGGCTGCACATATCCTGTGTGTACAGCAGGGGGTGCCAATGGGAACACTTGAGCAAGGCCTGTGATTAACAAAGCAAAGGGGAGCTTGCCAGGAAGGGGATGTAGCTCAGTGGTAGAGCGCATGCTTTGCATGTATGAGGCCCCGGGTTCAATCCCCGGCATCTCCATATGTACTTTTCTACAGACTCAGACTCCTACCTCACACAGCGGCCTAATCACGTGATCAGTCAAAGAAAATGTAGGTCATTAAAATGGTGTCACTGCTGTTTTTGGCCAAACATCCTGTGTAGACTACTTCACAACTACTGGGGGCATGAAAATGCCCAGTCTGACTTGAGGAATTCAGAAATGATTAGGAATACCAAAAGAGTCAGGAACTCCAAAATGATTAGGAATTCTGAAATGATCAGAAATAGTCAGGAATTCAAAAATGACCAGGGATTCAGAATAGACCAGGAATTCCAAAATGATCAGGAATTCCAAAATGATCAGAAATTCAGAAATAGTCAGGAATTCAGAAATCACCATGAATATTTCTCCATTTCTTTTCCAAAAAAAACTGTCGGATTCGCCAGCTTGTTCAGCATTTTGAGTCGCTGCATGTACTTATGCAGCTGTATATGTGACTAGACCATGTGAAGGATGAGGAGAAGGAGAATTTCAATTCTGATCAGAGAAATGCCCCAAAGTGACTGGACTGGGCTGTCAGAGTGTGTCTCAGAACAAAGCTGCAAGTATCCTGTATGTACAGCAGGGGACGGTAGGGATCAACAGAAACGGCAAGTCTGACCAACAAAGGGAGACTTGAGACAACAGACCACCCAGATTATTGACTAATTTGAATCTCCTGACAGATGCACAGAGACTTTCATTTTAGAAAATAAACTAAGACAAAGAATACAAACAACCAACCAAGTCTGACATAAAATATATCATTGTCATCCGATGAAAAACATGCATCTCCTAAATGATTAGAACATCATTCAGAGACTGTAAGATCTAGCAGCACTACTTGCTTAGTGGACTCAGATGTTATGACCAGGTCAGGCCTGATTAACAGCCTTGCAATGTGCTCTGGGAACTTCAGCTGCCTCCCAAGGTCCACACTGAACAGTCAGTCATGGGCTGTGGCCAGTAGCCCAGTTGAGTGTGCTGTTGTGTTGAGGTTTTTCCCCTGCCCTAATGGAGGTGATGTTGTGCCTTGCTGGAAGCTGATGTTTCCTCTGCTCTAAAAAAAAAAAAGAATAATGAACAATACTTTTGGTCTATTCATCCAGAATTGACACAGTCTACAGAGCAGCATTCAAACATATGGAGAAAACTAAAAATGGACAGAAATGTTGATACCATGCTGAATGGAAATGATATTCTTAACTAATGTACAATTTGGCTTGATAAGTTGGAAAAACTGGAAAAAAAATGGAAAAACTGGAAAACCACTGATAAAATGTGCATTTTGTTTAATAGTCTGCTGAACCACTAGCGGACTACCCAGAAAACTCGGAACACAGCGAACCACCAGCTTTGTAATCAGTGAGCCGACTGATTTTTAGGGTCCAGACACCTTTATGTACATAAAAGCGATGAAGTGATGTCATCACATAGTTAAACTATGTGCCCATAAGAACTATTTTAACAGAACAGAACAAACAGGACTCTGAACAGCCGGAACAGAAATCTCTCTGCTACGAAAGGAAAGATTTGACTGTGTGTTCTGGGTGTGTCCTGTGTGTTCTCAGTCAGTTTAAAATCTTTTCCACATAAATGTTCACCATTCTTGGGTCCTCACAAAGAGATAAACACACACACACACACACACACACACACACACACACACACACACACACACACACACACACACACACACACTCACTGGCCACCTTATTTGAAACCCAAGTCACATTTCAACCAGAGCTATTGTGAAAACAGTGGTCTAACAATGGGCTGTTTCTGCTGAAAGATGCACACGTATGATCAAAGGCACCAAAACAACACACACACACACACACACACACACACATACACACCAATCAATGAAACAGTGAACACACACCTGTTCACACATCACATTCATGAATTATTAAATGAAATGCAGCCTGGGGTGTCTGGTCCATGACCTGGTCGCATGCCACACTCCTTAATCACCTCAGCAGGCCTCAGGCAGGCCCTCATAAAGACTTAATCAAACTTTAAATGTGATACGGGCACCCGAACAAACGGCCCAGTGTGTGTGAGCGTGTGTGAGGGACAGGGGAGTCCAGCTCTTGGGATATTACACTGCACTATCACAGTCTAACGGAGGGATTACTGTATTATCTGTTAAGATGATATGGGGGGAGGTAATGCATGAGAAAGGAACAACAATGAAATATCTGCTGCATTCTGAAGGCCAAGCTTGAGCTGCACAGTGAAACCATGCCAGGGCCAGACATCATAGAGGTCATGTTAGATAGAACTGAGGCTATAAGGTCATTTCAGTACGCTCAGCACATTAGTCCAACACAACCCTCACAGAGGTCTTCATTGTTATCTTCACCACCACAAAGTGGAACTGTTGAAGGAGTATTCCACTGTTTTCCAATCCAGTTTATATCTGCTTCATGCGTGTCCTTCCACCAGACACCACAGACAGTAATGTCAACACGCCTCCCTCAGCAAAATAACACATATCTGCTTTCTGCTTTCCCTCACTGGCCACTGTATTAGAAACACCTACTGTCATGTGCTTCCACTCACTGGCCACTTTATTAGAAACACCTACTGTCCTGTGTTTCCACTCACTGGCCACTTTATTAGAAACCCCTACCAACTTGTGCTTTCACTCACCGGCCACTTTATTAGAAACACCCACTGTCTTGTGCTTCCACTCACTGGACAGGATATCTGTGGGTGTGTATGTGTGTATATGTGTGTGTGTATGTGTGTGTGTGTGTGTGTGTGTGTGTGTGTGTGTGTGTGTGTGTGTGTGTGTGTGTGTGTGTGTGTGTGTGTGTGTGAGGATATCCTTTACTCCCATTTGTACAATTTAAGGGTGTGGTGGTTGTGTGTAAAGCTCATCATGAAGAAGATTATTTGCATGAGTCAATGAAGCTTGTTTATACTGGAACCCAGCCTGCTCTGCTGCTCCAGATTGCGGGGGTTCATGTTTGCAAACAGGCTTCAATTGTTTTCCCAACAAAATCACTTCATGTCCAGTCTGAGCTGACTCACATTTTCTTCACATTGAATATATTTTAGTTTGTATTTATTTCGAAAGCCTTTGTACTGCATTTTGCAGTTTTCTAATCATCTCCAAGCTGCTATGTCTGGTTTCAATTCAACAAATTATTTTTTTGTTAAAAAAATCATCTTTTAGATTTTAAGATAGGAAATGAAAAGGGCCTGAAGCATAGCTTTAAATACCCTGCATGTTAAGTACTTAGTAACACAA
This sequence comes from Acestrorhynchus altus, assembly GCA_034509495.1. Classification (NCBI taxonomy): domain Eukaryota; kingdom Metazoa; phylum Chordata; class Actinopteri; order Characiformes; family Acestrorhynchidae; genus Acestrorhynchus; species Acestrorhynchus altus. The sequence goes on along the minus strand of CM067516.1, from coordinate 7,874,369 downwards.
TTTTTTGGTGAATATCAAAGACTGTAAACACAAAGAATGTTTCACTCATTTGTCCTGCACAAGCTTCTTGTTCTGTGAGATTTTAATGGTCTGTGACTTTGACGGTGACTTAAAGTCTATTCGTAGATGTCTAAACCTTCATCTCGCCCATCTTGAGGTAGTCCATTGTGGATTTTGCAGGATCCTTATCCTGCAGTAGAGGCTCCGCCTCTTCTGTTTGTTTATATTCTTTCTTCCAGAATTTGTTGATCTTGAGTTGTATCCATTTGCTCCCCGTGCCACTGGATGCAACACAAGCCAAAAGCATGATCCGCCCACAGTCATGTTTAACAGTAGGAGTGGAGGTCTTATCATGGAATTGTCCCACTTTTTTCTTCAAACAAATCATTCAAAAAGTTTTATTTTGACTACACCAGTTCACAGGACTTGTTTCTAAAATTGGGAAGGTTTTCTTCAGATGACCTTTTAATAAAGGTGATATTAGCGGAGGAGTTGCTGTCCAGTAGAGCAGCGCACACCACTCCAGAGTCTGATCATTCATAATGAAATTCTTTTACTGCCAAACAGGGTTTTTGATCCTAGCAGCACTTCTTTCTGAAAGCTTTTTTTTTTCTTGACCTCCACCATTCCTGTAAGCTATCATTTCTAAATTACATTATCTTCTTAGGGCATTTTCACATCTGTGGTTTGTTTGCTTTGGTCTGAATATGTTAACAATGTAGTGAACTTGCAGCTTTCTCCCGGGCAGTTAGCTTTGTTTTCACACAAGGAAAAGTCTATGCATAACAAAATGCATCTCATCAATCCATGTGCTGATGTTCTCTCCACTTGTAATGGTCACCTTAAAGCTTGGTGCAGTACACATGTGTACACAGGTGTGATGGAGAGAGTAATGGAGAGGATTTGTGCATGGTGGACATAGGTTGTAGCCCAGACCACCAACTATTCTGTCTCCAGGAGAATAACCACCCAATATACAACTTCAATTAGACAAATATGGGGTACTTATCTTCTGTGGAGAAAGCACACAGGGAAACATGTCACAAGGGGTTTCGGAGACAGTTTAATAAAGCATAAGAGCACTAAGGCTTTGCTCAGCTCACAGATAACAGCAGTTGGAGAACTAAAGCTACAACCTAGAACAGTCCACCATGCGCTGACCCTCTCCATTATTCTCTCCATTGCTCTCTCTGACTCCCCCCCACCCCAACACTCACACAGCACCAAGCCTTAAAATGACTATTACACTGATGGAGGGGAGCCAACACCCCTCATTATTTAACCTCTTGTAACTCCTTCCATCAGTGGAGATCTCTGGGGCTTTCCCTGAAGCCTCTCCCTGGATTTCATTTCCATAAGTAAACAGAGATTTAACTGGAGTCTCTGATGTGGATTTGAGCTTTGTACATAACAGAAACAACAACACCAGGCTACACTGTACAAAACATATAACATACCACACTTTCTTAATTATTTATTGACATAGGCTATATTATCTGCATCAATTCTTGAAATACCAAACATTATTTGCATGACTTTTTAAAATAAGTAACAATAAAGGAATTATTTATTGAGATAAGAAAACGTATGTGCCTTACATTTTTTACAACAACAAACTTATTAGCATTATTTCTTGAAATGTATCTTATCTGTGTTATTCCTAAAATAGGATAATTATTAACATTACATTTTGAAATACAGAAAATGATCTTCATTACTTTGAAATAAACAGCATGAATCTCTATTATTTATCTGAATTAGTTTGTCAGAAAGGATGTGTTTTAGTGTTTTTTTATAAGCAAAACAATCTGTAAAACTATTTGTTATATGGTGGTATTTCTTGAAATATGCAAAACTATCTCCATTAATTCTTGAAAAAAGCAGCAATAGAAGCATTCGTTTTTCATGTTTTAATGTTGATTTGTTCTCACAATTTCTTTTTATGTCACCTTCTGTGCTTTTCAGCTCCTTACTGAGTGCTCCAGTGGTGGCTGTTTATCAACTGTCTGGCATTATCCTCAAACACAATGTCACAGCACACATGCACACAGACACACACACACACACACACAAAGGCGCACACACACACACACACACACACACACACACACACACACACACACACACACACACACACACACACACACAGTGTCCTGTTTGCATCCTGCCTGGTACATTATGAATCTGACACACCTGCCAGAGCAAACAGAGAGATTGAGATAAGAGAAAAATACTGAAAGATATAAACACACACAAACATCCACACTTCCACACACACACATACACACACACACACACACACACACACACACACACACACACACACACACACACATGTAGCATGTGCTAAATCAAAGAGAGATTAGATCAACTCAATCAAGCATAGTAAAAAATAATCTCTACAGGGTTAAACAAAGACAACTTTGTAGGCACAGTTGTCAAATTACAGCGATCAATGCGGCCTGTGCACTTCACTGGTACAAATCTCAACTTGCAACCACTACTTGTTCTTGTAGTTGAAAATTTTCACTTATTATTTCACTTATTTCACTTTTATTATTTACACTTATTTAATAAAGGCCTTAATATTGAGGATGAAGGTCTGTCCACACATTTATTGTAATATCTAGGTCAGAAGATTGTGAAGGCCATTCCAAAAGCCTGAGTTTGTGTCTTTTTTGGTCCATGGTAGATTTGAGGTATATTTTGGATCCTGTTGTAGAAGACATCATGTTTTGGCTTGGTTGGATTTTTGCCTACAGTATTTGCTGGTATTTTGATGAACCCATTATTTCCAATATTAGTAATACCTCTGGCTTTCAGTTCAGTTCAAGCACTTGTTTCCATTAGTAACTGACTTCTCTAGATGTTCTATACTTTAACCTTCAGGGGAAAGTTTTGTTTTGAAACTCAAACAATCTACAGGATCCAATCAAAACAATCTACAGGATCCAAACCAATCTGGCTTCAAACCGGCACACTCAACAGAGACTGCTCTCATTGCTGTCACTGAGAAACTCCATGCTGCAAGATCAGCCAAACTATCATCTGTTGTAATTCTCCTCGACCTCTCTGCAGCCTTTGATACAGTAGATCACAAGATCCTCCTGTCAATCCTCGGTAGCCTTGGAATCACTGGTTCTGCATTACAATGGTTTACATCATACCTGGAAGAGTGTTCTTACCAGGTCACATGGCAGGGAGCCACATCAGCTCCACGCAGACTATCCACCGGTGTTCCTCAAGGGTCAGTCCTTGGTCCTCTTCTCTTTTCTCTCTACACTACTTCTCTTGGCAAAGTAATATCTTCTCATGGTTTTATTTACCATTGCTATGCTGACGACACTCAACTCATCCTCTCTTTCCCATCCTCCGACACCCAGGTCTCATCCCGGATCTCAGCTTGCCTCTCTGATGTCTCATCATGGATGGCAGCCCATCACCTCAAACTCAACCCCAGCAAGACCGAACTGCTATTCATTCCTGGTAGCACTGGTCCTCATCCTGACCTTACCATTTCCCTTGAGAACTCACTGGTCACTCCATCTGCTGAAGCATGCAGTCTTGGTGTAGTAGTGGATGACCAGTTATCATTCTCAGCTCATGTTGCAAATCTGACTCGGTCCTGCAGATTTCTCCTTTATAACATCAGGAGAATTCAACCTTTTCTGTCTAGAGAGGCCACTCAGGTGCTTGTTCAGTCTCTTGTCATCTCAAGACTAGACTACTGCAACTCCCTATTGGCTGGCCTTCCTATGCGGACCATCAGACCATTGCAACTCATCCAGAATGCAGCAGCGCGGCTCGTCTTCAATGTTCATAAATTCAGTCATGTAACTCCTCTGCTGCGTTCCCTTCATTGGCTCCCTGTAGCTGCCCGCATCAGATTCAAAACCTTGATGCTGACCTACAAAGCCAAAAATGGACCAGCCCCTCCATACATGATGGCAATGGTCAAAACTCGAGCTGCACCAAGAGCCCTTCGAGCTTCAAGTACAGCTCGGCTTGACCCACCATCCCTCAGGATGCAAGGTAAACATGCATCCAGACTCTTTTCTGTTCTGGCACCAAAATGGTGGAACGAACTTCCCCTGGGAGTCCGAACAGCCGAGTCCCTCAATGTCTTCAAACGCAGACTGAAGACTCATCTGTTTCAGGAGTACTAAACTCCATAAAGACTTTTGTTTCAACACGGTCTAAACGTGTGGAATCTCTAGATTCCAGCCTTATCTACTAGCTAAGGATGTTCTAGGTAAACAGCAAAGCACTTTTGTAAGTCGCTCTGGATAAGGGCGTCTGCTAAATGCCACAAATGTAAATGTAAATGTAAAGCTTGTTCATGTTGATAGAGCAAGTAAAAAAGCATAACATGTAAAATGTGATTTGTCTGCATGTGAGAAAGTAGCCCTAATGGGATGGTGCTGGTGCTTTTATTTATTTCACTTTTAAATGTATTGGTCCTACCAGTATTCAAGCAGATCTACTTTATCTATCACCGCCTGGCATTGACTGCTTTTATTTTGATAGCCATGTGTAATATAGATTTGTCCAATCAATGAACTCTCACCTAATTACTAGCTTGTGTTTGTCAAATTACCAAAGCTGAGAAATGCTCATTTCTGTTTGCATTTGTGAAATCTTGTCCTATGTTAGCCCCTGGGTTTAGAACATCCAGCAGTGGCTCTACTGGCTTTTTTCCTCAATTACTACATGCAGCTATTCTGTTACTTTTTTAGAACAAAAAGAAGTTGCTTCCACAACAACTTCTAATAGAATAATGATGAACTCTAAAACCTTTTCTGAAGGAACAAAGAATGAAAGATGGCATCTGAACTAACATATCCTTATGACAACAGTTTATAGAGTTCACACACCAGGCCAGAAACAAGATTGGCAACATGATCCGTTATCCCTTTGAAAATACTTCTTAGAACTGAATGTCATGCATGTCACCAGAAACCTTATGATCCTATTATGATTTCATTATTTGAACACACAAGGCTCACTGATGCTCATGGAGGACCCATCTCACAGGACTTAAACTTAAAACTTTTAAGTCCCAACTTCCAGGACTTAAAAGATCTGCTGTAATGATACTCATGGTGCCAGACACCACATGACACATGGAGTCCATGACTCAACGGGTCACTTTTGGCATCATTTTACAGCAGCAAGTATTAAGTGTTATGTTAAGTCTTATAAATCCTATATATTGTCAAAAACATTGTATCTTTAAAAAAAACTTTCAGTGAAAGTGCATTAAGGTTTTATTCCAATTAATTTTGGAGCATTTCTATTGGACCATTTATCATTAAATTCTTACACAATATGTAGAACAACTGCCATGTTCAACTTAAATCACCTAATGTCAAATGTTAACAATAGAAACACATATGGAAAAGCTTATGTAGGTACTATGCATCATCCTGCCAGTATGTGTAGATGTGCTGGAAACTCATCAATGGTAAACTTAATTTAAAAACTATGATAATGAAAAATACAGAGCTGAGAAGGGCAGTATGCAGGGACCAAGCACAGCAAAATGTGCCAGTTGACAAATGATGAAAACACAGTGAGTTTCTGAAAACTGAATATAATAAACTGTCTGTATTCTGCTCAGTTAGGCCTAATATAGGGGTTTGAGTTTTCAGACTCTGGAAGTAGATTTCTCTAAAGCCTACTTTGGAATTGTCCATATATATATATATATATATATGTGTGTGTGTGTGTGTGTGTGTGTGTGTGTGTGTGTGTGTGTGTGTGTGTGTGTGTGTGTGTGTGTGTGTCTTAGCACAGATTTTCACTATGATAATAAGAATGATGTGAGCACATGATATTTAGATGTTCATATGTTATTTAGATATTTAGATAGAACTTTGTGTATTATTACATTATTATATAATCTTTATCAATGAGGGTCATTAGGGAAATGGCATGAAACATGTTCATTTGGTGCAGCGTCATCTAGCACAGTGAGACAGGATATAGCATCAGGAACTGATTTGGGTATGTCCTGTTTCCTGTTTTACACTGGTTATCAGCTGTGTCTTAGGATTTCACAAATACTGCATTTGTCCCTAATACTTCACCCACAGAGCTGCTTCCTTTATGGAATACCATCGTCACTTATCACAAATATACAAAATTCATATAGCTGAATTGACCAATAACAGTAGTGTAGAAGTTTATTAGCGTTATTTTAGGAACCAAAAGTGGTTGTGTTATGGCATTTCTCCAAAAATAGGTGTATAACGTTGTACCACAAATATGTGGTAGGCTGTGGAAAAATGGTGAATGTAATGTGAAACTAAATTTCACACCTTCCATCTACACTATAAAGAGTACCACATACATGATGCATGTTATTCAGTTTCAGGTACCATGAGGGTACCTCATAAAGTGATTTCAGAGATCATTCCACAGTTTCAAATTGAACAACCTCCAAAAATTCCTCAGGTATCTTGTGCTTTTACAGTGCAGAGACCTTCAAGAAACTATTGTGATTAGCACAGTCTAACCTGCTTAACCTTGGCTTAAGGTGATCCTCTATTAATGAACCAATATTACATATATGTAAGTAACAAATGTATGTAAACCTTTAAGAAATTCAAGACCACTATTACCCTCCCCAGGAGAGCTCAACCAACAAAGATCACGCCAAGAACAAGGTGTGTAAATGTCAGTGCTCACAAAGGAACCCAAGATCACATCTAAGCAACTACTGACTTTCTCACTATTCTCACTCACTATTGAGTCCACCATCAGGACAACACATGGTGTGCATGGCAGGGATGCAAGGAGAAAGACACTGCTCTTCTAGACGAGCCCAAAAGCTACTGGAACAATGTTTTGTGGAGACCGAAATAGATCTCTTTGCTTTAAATAAAATGTGTTACGTTTAGAGAAAGGAAAACACTGCATTCTAGTATAAAAAATCTCATCAGTGAAACGTGGTGCTGGTAGTATCATGGTTTGGGCCTGTTTTCCTACATATGGGCCAGAACAGCTTGTCATCATTGATGGGAAAATTCTGAATTATACCAGCATATTCTAAAGGAAAATGTCAGAACATCTGTCCATAAGCTGAGCCTCGAGAGAATGTGGATCATGCAGCAAGATAACAACCCTAGGCACACAAGTCGTTCTACCAATAAATGTTTAAAGAAGAATATAGTTCATGTTTTAGAATGGCCTGGAGCAGTTCATGGGAGGTAACCCAGCAACATAAGAGAGTTGAGCTGTTCTGTAACAGCTAGATTGTACAGGACTTGTTCTTTACACTGTGTCAGAATTTCATGATGAATGGACTGATACGAAATTTCCACAAATACTTGGATTAAAATAAATCTACACTAACAATAAATTCTTCTTTTATCTGAAAAGTTGCACATTTTGGAGATATATAATATGGTGTTGTTACACAATAACAATCCCTTTAACTACTGTTGGTGTATTTGCTGTTTTAATAACACAGCTTACAGTGGTACAGCTTACATAAATACATTGTATGTGAGTATTTCTCACTAACCATAATACCACGTTCCCTGTTAAGTCATTAATAAGCAATACGAGTGAGTAAAAATGAGTGTATTTATATATATTTATATTTATAATATTTTTCACTGTTGCAAAAGTTGTATGAAAAGATGTTGATATGCATGTCTATTTACATCACCAGCAGATTCCCTGTTGTTATTAGAGACACTTAATATAAAGTCCCCTTGAATCGTTTCCTTACTAATCATAACTGATTCAATCTGTTCTGAGGTCACAGTCTGTTTGTTAGACTTGGAGAAGGGGAGGATGAAATCATCTGTCTTGGCAGACTTTGTGTCTGTAAAAAGTGGCTGAAGCCCACATCCACCGCCCGTAGGGTCCCTGCCCTCATCCTACGGAAACCGCTGACTAGGCCAGCCCACGACTCTACTGTAGAAACTGGAGCAAAGGCGGACTCAAACTGAAAGTGGAAACTATTGATTTACTGATGTTTACTGACTTTTCCCACTAAACCCATTTCAGCTTCCTCTGTGTGCCCTTAACCAGCATGCTCTGACAACATGATCATTACAGCAAACAAAGGCAGAGGAGGAACAAGATGATTCACAACCCATTCACTAACACTTCAGTTTTCTTTTAATAAATGTCAAACTTTTGTTTTTTACTTTGCACACTTAAAAAGTTTCAGGTGAATGAATATAGCCAGTAACATTATTTTATTAGAAAACTGAAAATTAACTTGTTAATAATTAATGCCACCATGCCCAAACACTGCTTTACGTAGAAGCTTTTAAATGATCATCTTCAGATACCTTCAGGAAACTATACTGGATGGTGCTGAACAGGAGTCCTGTGCCTAAACCCATCTGCGGCAAATGAACAAACACAGCAGGATGGAGCCCTGAAGAGGCTCATAAAGTGTATAGACAAGACTACAGTGGCAAGAGGCTGCTGACTGTGTGTGTGTGTGTGTGGTGTGTGTGTGTGTGTGTGTGTGTGTGTGTATATATATATATATATATATATATATATATATACACTTTTCCTATACTTACCACTATCTTACTGGATGTTGGTGTGTTGGTTGAATGTCATGTATCAGTCCTGTCTTGTCTTTGTTTTGTCTTTCCCCATGTGCTTCTGAGCATGAGTTGTGCTTTCGTTTTGGTCCTGTCTCCTTCCATGCTCTGCCCTTTCCCATCTGTCTCCTGATTAACCCTGCCCCCTCATTTCCCAGCTGCAGGTGTGTGTACTGTTGTCCTTGTATTTAAGACCCTTTGTTTCAGTCTGTCCTTGTTAGTCCTTTGTTGTGGTGGTTGCTATTGTTTTGTGAGTACGTTGTGTTAGTCTTTTTCCATGCAGTCCCACTGGGGTTTTTTTTAGTTTAGGGTCTGTGTGAGTTTATCTGGTGTTAGTTTGTGTACTATTGTCTGTCTGGATCCACAGTTTGTTTTCTTTAGGTTAATAAATCCTAAACCCAAGCACGAATATCCACCATCCCCTTCTTCATCTGCTCTGAAGGAAATGATACAATATTACAGTGACTGCAATATCACAGATTATTACATGCCTTGCTGTTGGTGTGATTTTTGTTGGTCAAGCACTCCCAAGGAGGGTAATAATGGTCTTGAATTTATCCCCTTTTATTCATATTCTGTTTGACTATGGATTCCAGTCTATTTCGAGATTGTTCTGTAACGTTTTCCAGCCTGATGAGCATTTGTTTGTGCCGTGATACACTTCCACAGACATGTTGTGAAGATCAGTCTTTGATAGATCCCTGTTGAAATAAAACAGGATGTCCACTCATACCTGTCTCCCATTGATTTTAAACCCCTGACACTAATTTCACCTTCTTAATCTTAAAGATTAACATTTTTCCCACCGACAGATGTTACATTGGATCATTTTTTCTCAATAAATGAGCAGCTGTAATATTTTCTCATTTGTTTGATTTGATCCCCCTTAACTACTTTTACGCGGACATAACTGGAAATCAATGGAAAAGAAGTAAACCAATGAAAAAGAGTCAGAAACCTTAGAGGAGTTTCTTTGGTTAAAATGAGAGACTCCAGTTGTCTCTCAAATGTGCTCTTAGCCAGATTTATCCCACACTCTGAAAATAAAGGTGCTACAAATGGTTCTTTGAGTAATACCATATTTGTTCCACAAAGAAAGATTTTTGTTTGTTGTGTGAACCTTTCAGCTAGTAAAGAACCTTTGCACAGAGTGAACATTATTCATACTCAGTGTTTGGCTCTTTATTGAATTAAAAGTGTTTGTTCTATGGTATCAAAGAACCCACTGTAGCACCTTTACCTTTAAAAGGCTAAGTTTGAGAATGTAAATGTTAGTCCAACAGTAAACACAATAGAAAGGTTCATGAATAGGGCTCTTTATTATGAATTCTGACTCAGTTACTAAAGGACTGAAAAGAACACAAGTTTCAACACACCTGGGATGGACAGCATGAGTGGGCACACTGAAGTATTGTGCTGTCCAGCTTAAGCATATCTTTCTGAAACTGCTCATGTCCTCATTAGACGCTGGACATGTTGCATCATTATCCTCTCCTCTCCAAAGCAACATGCAGTAAATTTTCCCCCTGATATGTTGGACTTCTGCTCACTACAGTAATACTTCCACAGTTTTGAAGATATCAACAGTGTTCCAATTCTGACATGTCCATCCATGATGCCAAACAGAACTTGGAAGATGTTTACTGTGAAAGACAGTACAGTTCCAGTCTGCAGCAGTCCAGGTTTCTTGTTCATGACACAACTGCTAATGTGACACCAAGGGTGTGTGACACCAATGACCTAGATTATGAATAATTCATTGAAGCAAACATCCTGCTTCTCTCAGTCCAATGATGTGCCCTTACTCAAAGTCTGTCGACTGGGCGAAATATCTTTGAATGTGTCGCAGAGGCACGTATAGCAGTCAATGATGTCTCACCAAGAGGTACACTACCCATAAGTAGCCTCTGAGAGCATTTTTATAGGGCAGCAGAGGAAGCATGTTGAGCTCTCTTATGCGAAGACCCAGTGTCTAATCAGATCATACCTGTAATCAGACAGAACTGCATGCTGATCCAACATGTCAGTGTGGGAGCGCTATATTTGTGGTCAATGAGTGTGAAAGCTAGGTTTCCTACTTCAGGATGTACTGTGACGAGGCACTTTTGAATTTTCAAAATTTTCAGAGTGCAGACCTTTTTTTTTCTTTGACATGAAATTACATAAATGGGGTAATAAATATACATATCTATAAATAAATTTATAGATTTATAAAGTGAAGTATACTAATGTCCTCAATGAGTATACTAGCACTATGATTCAAGGACCTAACCATGGGGGAGGATCAATCATGCTTTGGGGTTGTGTTGCAGCCAGTGGCATGGGGAACATTTTATGGATAGAGGGAAGAATTGATTAAATGAAATTCCAGCAAATTCCGGGAGCAAATAAAATAATAAAATAATCCTAAACACACCACAAAATCCACCACAGATGACCTCAAAAGTCACAAGTTGAAGGTTTTTCCATGGTCCTTACAGTCCCCTGAGCTGAACATCATTGAGAATCTGTGGATAGATCTAAAAAGAGCTGTGCATGCAAGACAGCCCAGGAATCTCACACAACAGACTTTTGCGAGTAAGATGGGATGAAAATCCCTCATACAAGAAGTGAAATACTCTTGGTTACAAAAAGCAATTTTAAGCTGTGATACTTGACACTACTAGAAGAGGTGGTGGCTGACTTCACAAGTATCGGAGGAGGCATATGCTTGTTTTCAAACTCTTAGCAGAAGCATCCTGTGAGATAGGGCATGTGCAAACTCAGAGAAGTGAACGAATCCAACTTAGAGTAGAGCGCTCATTAAAAGAAGGGGCCACAAACCATTGGACACATAGTGTACATTTTGTAAAATGAAATAAAATAAAATGTTTCAGCTCATTAAAGCAAAGACAGCTCATAAATGAACAATGTCTTAAAATCTGATGCCAAGCAAGAAGTGCCAGTTACATTATCCCTCAAAAACCTTTCTGCTTATGGGCAGAAACCCTGGCACCTGAATACATAATCATAACATCCCAAAACATCCAAACACGTCATGGTACACAGCACAGCGGTCCACCCACCCTCCAGCTCACCACCAACTTCTGCTGGTAGCTAGTTTTAGATTGTCTCAGTTGCTCTGGGTAAGTGAGAAATTCAGATAAACACATATCCTATGCTCTTAAAAATGAAGGATCTTTGAATGGCTCTTTGAGCATTGCCATAGAATATCTTATTTTGGTTCCATAAAAAAACGTGTTTGTAATTTAAATATTCTTCACACACTTATTTTTAGGACTGTATGCTGGTAAATAATCTGTTTTCATTTTAGTTTGATGGACAAGCTGGTCTATCAGCATGACCAACTTCAACAAAATGGTCATCAATCAGGTCATACTGGTTGACTACATTGTAAAAACCTGGTTGATCAGTTTGGTCAAGTCAGTGTGTTCTAGCCTGGTCATACTGGTCAACAAGCTAATAGCAACATGCTAATTCAAAAGAAACATTCTTCATGCTGGTCAAGAGCAGACGATGCAAATCTGATATACACATATCAACCATAACATTAGCACCATCTCCCAAATATTGAGGAAGTCTCCTTGTGCCACCACAACAGCTTTGATCATTTGAGGCATGGACAAGACTATAAGACCGCTGAAGTTGTCCTGTGGAATCTGGCACCAACGCTGATATAACAGCAGATCCTTTAAGTCTTGTAAGTTGTGAGGTGGGACCTCCATGAGCATCAGTGAAGCTTGGGCCCCATGATTTTGCCAGTTCATCAGTTATCCATCCATGGAGCACTTTTGGCAGGTACTAACCACTACATACATTCACCCCACAAGACCTTCCTGAAGTTCTGTAGATGTTCTAGAACATCACAGTTTGTTTCTTGTCAAAGTGTCTCAGATTCTTATGCTTGTCTACTAGGTAGGAAATTCTAATAGAGTGGACAGTGAGTGGACATAGTTTAGCACTCCAGCAGCACTGCTGTGCCTGATGCACTTATATCAGTCCAACACACACCACTACCATGTCAGTGTCACTGCAGTGCAGAGAATGACCCACCACCCAAACAACAGCTGCTCTGTGGTCCTGTGGAATCCTGACCATTGAAGATCAGGGTGAACTGAGGCTAACAGAGTATGCAGAGAAACAGATGGGCTAGAGTTTTACAGATTTACTGTTTGTGAAATGACCCAGGAGGTGGACGAGATTCTACGTGTAACAGTTACATATTTAACCGTCCATTCACTTTACCAATCACTACCTCGCAAGCTCTTCACAGGGGTCTTCAGGTATGCACCTTCTTTTGTCAGTGTTTTGTTGAATAAAACCCATGACACCTCCAAAAGACTGAAGACCGTGAAGTCTTGCATCCCAGACCCACTGCCCTCAAAGGTCACGTCACAAGATTTCACAGGATTTTACTCACAACGCCATGTCACACCTTCAATCACACACTGCCTTACCCCACCCAACCCCTTCTTATCTACAACCACTCACTAGCTTTTTCAGATACTTTAGCAATTGTTCAGTACATGACCTCTGAACCCAAATTCACCCAGCAACACAACAAAATTTGACAGAATTCGTTTCAACATCACAGTCCCCTCCTTTCCCTTGTGAGGCTAAAGTATCTCCTGTGGTTGGTCCTCCTCTCTCAAATAAAGCTTGTACGCATTCATCTTCTCTCTGGTGATGTGGCCTTTTCTCATCCTGCATTAGCACATTTCATTTCCTCAACTAAGCTTGTCAGTGGTAGTTCCAGCACCCCTCAACCAAACCATGCTGTTGTACTTAGGCAACGAGGCACCCCTAGTCACTTTCTTACAGCATGATGATCCTTTCTAACCTCTGCACCTCAGTAATCTTACCTAAGGTAGCAAACCAAACTGTAGACACCATCATTTAAACTTACCAGGCATAAAAAAAAGACTTATCAATGGAGTTGATACCCTCTACCACTGTGTGTGTGTGTGTGTGTGTGTGTGTGTGTGTGTGTGTGTGTACTGGTGTTTAAACCTTAACCCCCGTTGAGGGCTCATTTCATGAAGTCAGCTTCAGCTAATGAAGAAATGAAAGGCTGACTAATGATGACTGGAATTCACATGAGAGGAAATAACAAGGCCCAGTGGACATGAGCGAGATTAAACCAACTAGTCTTTGTTAGAGGTTCATCTTGAAACCTGCACATTATCTGGAAGATCTTTAATCCTTCATAAATGTTTTAACACACTTTTATAGAAAAGGGATTCCCCAAAATTGACATTTAAAGCATTAACCCATTGAACTCTGGGTTTATTATTCAATTACTAATCTAAATTCAGAAAGTACTGAGAACTTTGTGGGGAACATTGGCTGTAACACATCTTGTGGAGTCCCACAGTGCATTACACTAGGACCTATAAAACTGTTCATGTTTATTATGACACTACTACAATTATGAGGTTGAAGACCTGAAGCTGACATACAGAGTCTAAAGGGAAAAACAGTCCTCACAAAGCAAAGTTTCTATGTGCATTCAGGTTCTTCAAACTGAAAGGTTCATTTTAAAAGTTCTTCCACAAGCCATTACCTTCAGTGGAGAATATTTAAACTGGCTAAACTTTAAAAACTCCAATTTAAGGGTTCTTTGTGGAACCCTTACATGATGTGCAGGTTCTTTACAGATGAAGCAGTTCCATAGCATTAGTAAGTTAGTACAGATGTTGATTCAGAAAATGCTTTATTTTGACCCTCTAAGCACAATTATCTTGTTTTTTTGGGTCATACCTTCTAGAGCTAACACCACTGGGTCTAAAATAACACTGAATGTTCTGTAAACAGACAGTCCTCCTGCCAGTAGACTGAGCTCATATTTATGTGCTACACTGCCCATAAACTATCACAGCCTGAGAATTTAAACCAGCCTTTAATTAAATATATTAAAAGAATACGTTTATGTATTAGGTTTCACAGCATATGATGTTAAGTCCAGTGTCCAGTCCAGTTTGGCCAGTCTGGAATGCAGCCACAGCTTAGTCATGGACCAAATTATGCTGTCAGCACATGGTCAGTGGAGACACTGTTGAGTTTGGGTCCAACCCTGTTCCTGTGTCCAGAACACAGTGCACAGACAGTCAGCATAGACTCTACCAGCATTCTAGGATTTTCCATGTGTTCCACTGGGATTTCCTACAGTTGACCTACACAGGCTCCATCTACACATACATTCTGTAGTAGCTACTGTGGTAAGACTGGACCAGCTTTATAGAAGAATCACCACTGGAATCCTAAAGGACCATGCATAAAAAAGAGAGTGTGGAAACATAAGGTGTTTCATGCTCAGAGAGAAAACGGTTCCCTAATAAACATGCCACAAAATGAATAAAATGAGTGTGGAGAACCTTTATACTACACCCTTGAAAAGTTGGGTTCTTCAGTAACAAACCATGAACAATCAAAGAACCCTTTGCACACTATTCTTCAGATTGATGGACAACGTTTAAAAAAAGGTTTGTATGGCACCAAAATTGGTTCTTCTATTGTTCATATAAAATTACATATACGGATTTTGGGGTTCTTCCAATAACTTTGACATTATGTGGAGGTTAAATTGTTAACTTTCCAAAGGTTCCCCACAATCGCAGGAATTGGTTTCCAACCAAATTCTTTCCAGATCCAGTTGTTAATTATTTTTTGGATACATAGCTATTATTAACACAGAACTGTTCCATAAAACACCATGACTGAAATCAGAAGAGTGATGGACCCTTTAAAGCTTCATATTGCCAATTAATTTTTTTTTTCCTGTAACCTTTATATGATGTGGAGGCTCTTTAGATTTTCCAGTGGTTCATCACTGACAGGTTGATGTTATGTTCAGTACAGTTTCTCAATATGCTGACTCTCATTATGAGATTGCTGCCAGTGTTCTTCAAAGCTTGGCCAACCTTGCAACAGGCGCTATCAAAAAATACCTCTGTGGATGGATAGCATGGATAGGCAAATTCTAATACAAACCATGACACAACGTCTCATCCTCATAATAAATCAATTCAAACTGGAATTAGACAGAATTCAATTATTAAGGCACATGTTTAAAAGATCCCTGTATTAAAACAATTTTTCCACCCAAAAAGTCAGTGCACTGTAGATTTTGTTCTCTGTCTTGCTGCCAGCTTCTCCTCTAGACACTCAATCAGCACTGGGTCCACCCTAGGGTCCAGCTTATTAGCAAACCAGTGACCATCATTCAGGAGCCACCGGAGCTCGGCGGCACCATAAATGCACACACTGCGTACGTGCACTCCAGTACATGCTGGGTAAAGCTTTCCCTCCAGGTACTGCCACTTCACTAGACGTGTCTTGCTCGCCAGATCCGACACGTCCGGGTCAGAGCGCCTCAACTCTCCAGGAACACCCGACACCCGGATCAAACTGGCCCAAAAATGCTCATCTGGTGAGTAAGTGTCCTCGGACCAGGACAGGAAGTCTTTTACCATAGGGCTCCACAAAACAAAGTTAACAAACTCCCGGGACAGCGTGAAGTACGCGCTGCCTACAAACATCTCAATGCCATGTGGAGGTGGGGGCTTTGCCTGGTCTGTTTTGACAGGATGCTGGTGGTATTGAGAATTTTCATCCTTCAGGCTGTAGTGAAAACTGAAGCGCTGCTTCTTTAGTGGAGTAGGCCGTGCAGTCTCAAGCATGCTGTTGCCTTTCAGAGCCTTCAGCTCCTCCACCAGCTCCACATTGGAGCGCAGGGGGAAGTCCTGGCCGCACAAGTTTATGACATACCTCCACTTGACCTCAGACTCCATGAGATCAGAAAGACAGTTGAGGTCGGCACGGAGGCGTGTGATACTAGCATACTGCACCCTCTCCAGTTTGGAAGCGATGAAGACATTGGGTAGACATCGAGCCAGCCCTTGCATCGCAGCCACAAACGCTGGAGAAGACTTCAGGTCATAATGGATGCAGTAGGAGTTGTGGGGAACATAGATAGCCCACAGGATGCGCTCCACCATAGCTGCATCTTTGTGGACCACCAGGGAGTAGGCAAGAGGAAACTCACGCTCTGTTTGAGATGTCCGAATAGTATCAAAACCCCTGGACATCAGGTAGCGGTGGCAGTCCAAGGTGGCATTCGCAATATCCTCATCTTCCAAAATAGGTATGGCTTGCCTTCTGAGGGATAAAGACTTGCCCACCACAACAGGGTCCATGTCGTAAATGTACGAGCAGCTGATGCCATGGTCATCAGTAAGTCTGAGTCTTTTCAGTAGAGGGCTAGGCTCTGGAACTTTGTTAACATATCCAATCATCAGACAAAAAACTACTAGCACTGAAAATAGGAGGCAAAGTAAGGCCTTTTTGAGCTTGCGGTAACCGACACATCTTCTCATTCTGGAAGAAAGAACAAGGAAAGAAAAAAGTCAACAAAACGTCACCAAAAGATGAGTTGCTACCTACTTTGAACACCATATGACACCAGGGTTTCTGCAGGTATCAGCAAACCTAATTTAATGCCATGTTAATGACATTTTTATCCTTTTAATGCCATAAACATACATATATACATTATACATACACACAATGCATTTCCCAAAAAATCATGCTCCAACTTCTGAATTTTAACCATTCTATCACAATCATACAATAAAGACAAACATTTTGTATTTTGATTATATATACAACCGTGTTTGGACCCTCCCCCAGTCACATAGGATTCTCCCGACATTATGAGCGTGAAGACGAACACATGCTTCCTCCATTCACTTCTGCTTTTCAAAGTGCAGCCATTCCACCATTGCTGGGAAGTCAACATGCTTGCAGGAAAGTATTGAAGTAACAGATGCCTGTGCTGACCAGCATCATACTGGGTGAACCTACAGTCCTAAGGTCATAGTCCTAGCACATTAGACCGATGAGCCACTCAGAGCCATCTTCAGCCATTAAATGTCCCATGAACTGTGATCCAAGATAATGGGACTGGAAACTGTCAGCCTCTCAATATCAAACATGGTCATCACATCAAAAAAACTGGAGAGTTGACGTGACAGTTGATTTTTAACTCTCAAAGTATTATTTTAACACAATGGGGTTTAAATTGTGTCACTATTGGAGTTATTTGACAGTTGATCAGGTCAGAGTTAATCCAGCACCGTTCATCTCTGCAAAAACCAAATCGAACTCGACTGACCCTCGTGAATTCCTCAAATGTGGGGAGTGCAACTGCATAGTTCCTGATTGGCCAGCTGTGGCCTGGTGGTTCGGGAGCCAGCCTTATGGTTAAGCCTTAAAGTTGCTGGTTTGAATCCCCCAACTGGCAGGTCATAACTGAAGTGCCCTTAAGCAAGGCATTGAACTTGCTACAATGTGGAGGAAAAAAAATAGTTAACTATTAATTTTATACAAAGTTTAAAATTGAATGGAGTTAAATGAACACTAATGAAATACCAAAACAACACAGCACTGTGTTATTTTTCTAACCCCTTACAATTATTTTAACCCTGCCTTGAGAGATAAACTCAGGAACCCTGATGTGGTGTTAAATGTTTAACTCTTTTGAAAGTGTTGATTTAACGCTGAAGATTCAGGAGCTATTTAAACCCTGAAGTGTTGAAATCAACTCCTCATGAACACCTTTCATGATCTTAACATATTTATATAACTGTAACTATGATATAACTAAGCACATAAAAGTGAAGACATGCCTTTTAACTTCTTGTGAGGAATAAATTAGGACCCCAAGTTTATTACTACTTAAATGCCTACAATTAGAACCAGGTGGAGCACATCAGCTGCAAATGATTAGACCATCATTAGAGAGGACTTTGCAGGAGTCTGTCCTACTTAAACCTGACAGTAGTTTTGTTTGCTCTTGAATGCTGACGTGAGTGGAATGACCATGGTGAGAACTAAAGAGCTCTTTTGCCTTCAGAAATTAAGTTGTATATGCTGATGAGTCTGGGAAGTGGATTTAAAATGATATCAAAGCAGTTAGAAATCAGCTGTTCCATTGTCTGGAAAATCATTTAGAAGTGGAGAATTTTTTTTAACACCTCTCAATTTTTCTTCACATATACATTTTCCTCCACCAGGTCCTGGTTCATCTGTCCATTGAATGGAAACATTGAAGAAACTGTGTCATTACATTATAGAACTATTAACCCAAACCATTCTGAAGGATCAGGAAATTAAGAGAGACTCTACTTAAATACTTATGGGAACTTGATCTTCTTTCAGGCTGGTCTTCAATTTGGATTTATCTTGGACTCCACAAACGTACCTCACCCAGTACTCCACTCAGCCACTCCTTTGAAAGTTCTCAAGAAGTCTGGACCTGGTGTGGTGTGATTAGTGCATTACCTCGCTCCGCTGCCGGTCCCTCTGCCCACGACAGTCCATCAGAAGCTTGTGAGCGCTGACATGACCGCCTGAGGGGTTTACAACATCACAGAGGTCAGGAAACATCTGCATCACGCGATGAACAGACAGACAGAAAGGGGAATTAAGGTGGTGAGATAAGGAGCAGATGGTCTGTGTTGTTCAGTGACTTGTAGGGTGGCTATTTTAAAGCCCGGGCAGCCCGACTGACCAAACAAAGCAGTGACCACCTCAGGAGGAGGAGCTGGAGAACTTCTGATCTAAACACACGTTCAGGAACAGCTAGATCCTGTATGACCAGCTGAGGTTACCTGAGTTGTGGAAGTCCAGTGAACTCCTCGTCTCGCTCCTGCGCTCGAAGCTCACGACTCCAGCCTGGTGTGTAACACCGAGAAGCGCGAGGGGAGAGGGCGGGGCCAACGCAGACACACACACACACACACACACACACACACTGTAACAGGACTCTGTGTGTGTAACGCGCGGCTCGCGCAGCCAGCGCACGCGGAAGCCACTGGCTAAGCAGTGAACAGGGTTCTTCAAAGGTTCCTCAGTAAAGAAAATGGTTCTATATAGACACTCAAAGAACCCTTTACATGAATAAAGGATTCTTTACATTGTGAAATAGATTCATGGAGAATGCACTGAGGAGGGTTCTATATAGAGCCTTTTGGAAATGGGTTCTTTATGGCATTAAAAATCAAGGGTTCCTCACTAAAGAAAATGGTTCTATATAGACTCTCAAAGAACCCCTTGATGGAAAATGCACTGTAGAAGGTTCTATATAGAAACATTTGAAATTGGGTTCTATATGGCATTAAAAACGAGGGTTCTTCAAGGGTTCCATAGTAAAGTTTGCCCACTTTGCATTATGAAATGGGTTGATGGAGAATGCACTGAGGAGGGTTCTATATAGAATCTTTTGGAAATGGGTTCTCTTTGGCATTAAAAAACAAGGGTTCCCCAGTAAAGAAAATGGTTCTACATAGACTCTCAAAGAACCCTGTACTTAGAATGTACTGTAGAAGCTTCCAAAGAACGCTGAACAACCCTTTTACAATTCAAAGATCACTTTATTCATGCAAAGGGGTTTTTGGGTGTTCTATTTAGAGCCATTTTCTTTACTGCAGAACCTTCTGTTTTAAGTGTGAATCAACACAAATGTAAGTAAAGCTTAATGTAGATCATAATAAATAATAAACACCATGCACACTTAGCAATGCCTTAGCAACCACCTAGAGCACCAAAGAAACCCCTGAAATACCACAGCATCCATCCCTTACAGCAAGTGAATGTTCACTAGACCTTTAAAACCTTAAACCACATTATTTCAGATTCTGCTTTAAAGTTCATTGATTCTGATATATATAAATCCTAAAGCTAAACAGTAATCTGTTGCATTTTCCTTTAGGATTTGCTGGTTAAATTCATAATATATTGCTTTAAATTAATTAATTCATTCAGTGTTTTCCTTTTTCCAAACATAATCCTTCTCAATTAAATGAGACTTTGGTCTCATCTGTCAACAAAGCATTGTTCCAATAGCCCTCCAGCTTGTAGGCTGCTTAGAAGTTACCCTGGGTTCCTGTGTCAGCTTGTGGACTATTACACACCTTGTTCTTGTTGTGAGCTTTCTCTTTCACCTTCACATTATCTGCTGTTTCTAAAATTTTACATGCATTTGCCACTCATGTAATATTTTGATAATTTTCCTCAATCAATAAATAAATATTTGTTTGATTTGGTTCTCCTAATCTACTTTTTGCACATGTGTAAAAATCTGGTGAAGCTGTAGATCAAATTTAGCAGAAACTGCACAAACAGGGTTCACAAACTTTCAAGCACCAATGTATGACTGTGATGAACCTGATAAAAGCCACACATCTCTTTTGTAAACATAACCATTTTATTTAAGAAGAAATGTCAATGACGACTCTGACATTAATTTTTTTTCTTATTTGGAATTTGTTCAGTTTACGAGGATGATTGGATCCATCATCATGAAGGCCAGAGCACATTTTAGTGCTAGCAGTTATTTTATTACAGGCTGTGCCAAGCAGTCAAAGAACCTGATTGAACATTTCTGGAGATATCTAAAAATGGCTGTGCACTAACACTTCCCATCTAATCTGATGGAGTTTGAGAGGTTCTGCAAAGAAGAATGGGAGAAACTTCCCAAAAGCAGGTGTGCCAGGCTTGTAGCATCAAATTCAAAAGACGTGAGGCTGTAACTGCTGCCAAAGGTTCTTGAATTGAATTTTTGGAATAAGAACATAACAAAATGTGCTGTAATGTACTTTCTAGAAGCACTGTATGTGAGTGTCAAAAGTATGTGAATCTTTAGGATTAGCAGATCATTTGAAGGTGAAAGAAAAAGGATCTATCAAAGTCTGTTCTTCACTACATGTTTGTAGAAGTGTATCAGGGCAAGAACAAAGGGGATTTCTGGACCTATCTGCTTCTGCTTCTGCTTCTGCTGCTAACTCAGGCCACCATGATTCTAGTGGCTTTGGCACAGGAAGAGTGTTGTTGTGTGGTACTGGTCTCACTGCTGAAAACAGATTAGGGTATTTGATGCATTTCTAATTTTTAGCAGAGAAACCAGACAGAACATGATCCTTCTGTTCCTGCCATATCATCAGTACAGCAAATGGCATTGACTTGCTTGAACCTCTCAGCCAAACCCTAAGATCAACAACATTCCTTCCACAACAATTATGAGGAGTTCAAGAGTTGTCTTGATCACCTATCTAGCAACTGATGTACAACAAGCTTTCACGATAAGATTTGTCATGGTGTGTCACTGAGGCTTAGGCGTGTACTCCCCACAAACATAACAGATTGTATCACAGCTGTTGCAACACTGACAAGAAATTTTAGACCTACAGCTATTTTGATTTTAAGCAACCAGCATAAAATATCATACATGTACTAGAACAAGTGCAGTACCATAAATACACCAAACTGACAAATCAATGTAATGATGGCATTATGTGGAAGCAAGCTGCTTTTATATCATCTACTTGCAGCCTCTAAACATGTCTGCTTAAACATGTCAAGCAGTGGCTATTCTTACACCTTTCAGTTTAAATTAAACACAAGAAATGAGTTCCTAGGGTTTCCTGTAAAACACAAAGAACATATATATTATGGACTATATACAGACAAACTGAAAATGTGAGACAAATCATTGAAAAAGTAGATTTTCTAGAAAACAGTACATGATATGAACATTTTGATGGGATTTTCATGACCAGCAAGCAGCTCAATACATATGACAAAATGTATTCTGGAAGCAAAATCTTTGTTGTCCAGTGACCAGAAATGTTTAGTTGTGGTTGTTGATGAGCAAGATAAGCAAAATAAACAGAGGTTCACAAACTTATTAGTTTCCTTATCTAGGTTCTAGGTCACGTTTATGCCAAAATATAGAACATGCTAAAGGGTTCACAAACTTTCAAGCAACATAAAATATGGAACTAATATTTAGGGCTACTCTGTAAAACCTTGGGCTGTTGCTTGATTTGCTCACTCCAGCTCATTCCAAGAGCTCTGAGGAAAGGCAGCGGCCCCCAAGCTGAAACAAAATGCCCTTTCATTTCTGAGACCTGCTGGTCGTGGTCCACGTAAACCAAAGCTGGACACACGCCATGTTACAAAAAAAACCCTTCCTTACAATTTATGAAGAACATGTTAATTAACCCACAGTCAGCAATATTCAATAAACTCTTAAAAAGATAAACTCCTTAACAAATCTTGATGTATACTGTATGTAGAAAAATCTCATTTCATAGACATTTTTAAGACTTTTAAAATGTGTTTTTGCATAATCATCCGTTAAACTGAATTCTTTCTTATCTGTATTATCAGATAAGCCTGTTAGGTTTCTAAGGAGCAATTGACTATATTTCTCTTTCACCCTTAGAGATGCAGCAGCAGCAAATATGACAGGACAGGACAAACCTGAAGCCTTGTTGCCCATTGTGTTCTGAGAAAACAAAACAACACTGCTGACAAGTTCATACAAGTTTATGGCCTCCTATCTCATTGAAATGAGTCAGACACCTATCAGACGGCACACAGCCACTAATTTACTACCGCTGAAGTTCACATTTATACGGAGATGCACATTTATAGGAGAACATGAAATAGACGAGTTCTTCTGATGACTCTTCCATGAAGCTCATATTAGCACAGGTCACTGCACAGGACAACTGTGCACCACCACTCCAGAGTCCGGCCAGCCATCCTGAAGCTCCTTTACAGCCAGACAGGGATTCTAATTTGTCTTTCCATCAATCCTGCCAGCAGTTCTCTCTCTTTCAGACCTTAGCTTGACCTCCCCAGTTATCTGTCATTTCTTAACTCTGTTCGGTTATATTAATATTCAGAGTGCTCGGCAGCTGCTTATGAGGACCTTATGGCTGTTGACTGTTAGGATGAGGGTTGAGGAGTTTGGAATTCGCATCACTTGGTGTATGATTGCGGGAAAAAGCCATAGCCTAACAAGTTAATTAAGGTCTAAGGTCTTGTTAGATGTTATCTGGGTTCAAACCACATTTGCATGGGGCTCCATTCCTTTTTGTACAGAAGTAATGCACTAATGTTGCTGCTCAACTCATGTTGAGAGGATGTTAATCTACTTTATCTTCATGTCTTTCTTTGATCAGTTCATCATCTACACCCAGTATCAGTCATTCAGATCTCACACCCACTCAACACGTTACTAAGTCAAAAACAAGCACATGGAGGCGGGGATGAGTGAGGAGTCGTCTGATAGATGCTTCTCTGCTTTCCACGTTGCTGTGACAAAAAAGAAAATGGTCACCCTACCTATATATACATATGTATATACGTATACACACACACACACACACACACACACACACACACACACACACACACACACACACACACACACACACACACACAGAGCAACCATAACATTATGACCCACTACTTCCTTCCACATATACATCAGCTCCTCTTACCATACAGGAACACTTTGTAATTATATAATTACAGACTGTTATATATAATGTAATTATATAATTACAGACTGTAGTCCATTTGTTTCAGATGCAGGAAGAGAGCCACCTCATGAGGCTGTTATTTTTGCTGTTATTTTCTTTCACTTACCTATAAGCGGCTATTTTCACACACACCCATCTACTTACAACTGTGATTCATATTGTTGTTTACTGCACCTTATTATTATGTATTGTTATTGTATTTCCTTCTCTCTCTCTCTCCCTCTGTCTCTCTTTCTCTCTCTCTCTCTCTCTCTCTCACACACACACACAGAGAGGTGGTCATAATGTTAGGGCTGATTGAAATGAGGTGTGGTCTTCGATCAAGGGGACATTCAGTACATTCTGGTCTAATCTAAAACATTTGACCATGCTCACAAAGTATTTCAGGGACATTGGACATTCAGTCAGATGTGCTAAATTAGTGAAAGTAACTGCAGAACAGTAGATCTACAGGAGCATGTGTTCACATGCATGCCCAAGCACCCACCCTTCATTCATTTACAGACTAGCATCTGACATCAGTACACTGAGAGTGGTTGTCATTTTGAAATATCCCCTGCTAAGCAGTTTCACAACCATCCAGCCCCAACTATGGACCGCCTGTTCCACTAAAGGCAAAAACACCCAGCAACAGACACAAGTTGCAGGTGCGGGGGAGGGTGGTCTGTCATGGGTAAGTGAGAAAGAGACTGGTGTGATAGTCATGAGTGAAAAAGGTAAGACACCCCATGAACACCTTTTGACTTTTAACACTTAAAAAAAAAAAACATATTTAGACATCAGGGCCTTTGATCTTCATTTGTACTAGATTGAAAGATGAAGGTGATATAACTAAACACAGGAAACTGAAGATATGTCATCAAAATCATTTAATAGAAATATGATTTTTTTTTTGTGAGTCTAAATCAGCACATCAGCTGCAAATGATTAGACCCTCTTTAGAAATGGGGTGTCTTTTTTGAAATTTCAGACATTAGTTTGGTTTGCTCTTGATTATTGATGTGAGTGGTATCTTCATAATGAGAACCAGATAGCTCTCTGAGACCTTAAGAAGTATGTAGATGCATATGAGTCTGGGAAGGATTTTATCTCCATAGACGTTATTTATTGTACATGCTATTTAGCTTATCTCCAGTTGCTAATATCTCTCCCATTATGTCCGTTTTAGTAATGCTTCATAGTTCTCGCACAAGAAGCACCTGCTAGGACTAAAATTAAACTGAAAGAATGCAAGGCGTCCTCTGGAGATTGATGCAGATGTCATTTACTGTTTTAGGGACTTTATTTACAGCACTTACAAGGTTTCTGTCAGCTACTGCTGTTGTCTTTTTCTGGTCTACCTGTTCAACATCTGTTACTTATTGCATCAGTGACGACTTCAGGACATTCCAAATGGTTGTACTGGCAATGGTCAATATTTGTGTAATGGCTCTCAGTCTGAAACTTCTGAAAGCACAGACATCAGCAATATTTATTGTTTGAATAATCAATGTAACAGGACACACCTGGGCAACAAAACACACCTGTCAGTCACATGTTCCAATACTTTTGCTCACAAGAACAGTGTGCGGGCTCAGACAAAAAGGTGCCACCTTCTGAACTGTGTATCAGATCCAGATGTAAATATCTGGAAATAAAAGCTGAAATGAAATCTTTTGTCTCATATTCATCTTTTAATGTCAATCCCAAATGTTTTCAGTCTTTGCAGGGGAGTGTACAACTGAAGAAATGTCTTTTAAACACCATTTGCAAAATGTACTTAATATAAATGGAATTGTCTTGTGAGGAAAATTAAGCACACTATGCCCTAATAGTTTATTTTATTAAAAAAATAAAATAAAAATTACGATAAAGGTGTTCATGGGGTGTCCTAACGTTTTCCTAAAGATCCTAAAGGTTCTGCATGTTAAAGTGTATATACCATGTATATATTTACACACACACACACACACACACACACACACACACACACACACACACACACACACACACACACACACAAACACACATTCACACACAGATTTACCAGTCTCCAAGTTTCATATTGACACATTTACATATGAGACCTCATAGAATCACAGTTAAATCATTGAAACTGTTTCTTCTACAACCTCACTGCTTGACCTTTGTACTGGCTGCAAACTTGCAAATATGCTAACATGTCCTATAATCGTGGACATCGAACATTTGCTTTGTGGTATATGTGCTGCTACTGGCACGTCTGGACTGTGGTAAATTGCTTGGTGCTTGGGTCAGCCTTGGCAAATGCTCTCTGCTGTGGAAAATAGTTCTGCTCCCTGTAATCTGATATCTGAAGCAGAAGCAGCCTTGCAGCAAGAGCAACATGTGGGGAGCGCAGTCATCTGCTGAGCTCTGGGTTAAAGCTCTGAGGAGAACATTTCCAATCAGGAAACATGGGCCATTCCTGTAAATCATTACACCAAACTACTCTCCACTGGGAGGCCGTTTCCCACAGTCTCCAGACTGAGCTGCGCGAAGAGGAATTGTCAGACTGCAGTGTCTTTCTCTGTGGAAAATATGATCAAAGTCATAGTTTTTATGGAAGCACAGGGCAGTAAAAGTCTATGTGCATTAGGCAATAATCAACAGGAGGAACATAATGTGTCCACTATCTGACCCCAGAATGTAGTTACATGAACCCACTAAGTTAAACAATGTGTTTCTTACAATGAACTCTCCCAGTGACAACAGCTGTACTTCCAGGCTGTTTATAGAATGTAGTATGTAATCGTTTAAAATACTGCTTTCATTTTATAAATGATAATACTGTATAAATGATAGTAGATAATAACAAATTAATTAGATGCTGAATAAATAATAGCAGATGTGGAATTATTCACAGTGGGTATTGAATAATTCACAGTATTTATAATGTATACTGAATAAAATTTAGTAATATTAATTAATTAATGAAGTGCTGAAAAATTCATTACGGATACTAAATATGTTATATCAGATACTGACTAATTCATAGTACATACTGCAACATTCACAGTGGACACTGAATTATTCCCAGTACTTAATAAATTCATTAGATGCTGAATAATGATGCTGGATACTTATTCATTAACAATAGATACTGAATAGTTCATAGTACTTAATAAATTCATTAGATTCTGAATAATTCATGGTGGATATTGTAAGGTTTTTAAGTCTTTGGTGAAAAATTGGTTCAGTCAAATGAAGACAGAATTCAAAGACAGAATCAGGTTGAAAAATCTGGATGAGTAAATACAAAGTCAAAATAAGTCTGGCCTAAACCAGAGTAAAAAGCAGAGCGTTCATGGGGAAGAGTAGAGCTGGGAGTATTGGCTGTCAACTTAGAAAAGAGCACTGGATCTCAAAGTCTTCATGTAGATGATCCAGCTGAGAACACCAATCACAATTTCCCTGGAGGCTTTATGCCCAATTCATAGTGGTTATTCAGGTACTGAATAATTCAAAGTGGATTCTGAAAATTTTATAATAGATATAAAAAGCCATGCAAAAGTGTACAATATGAATGTGTTCTCTTTTCTCCAAGTAAGTGTGTTTTTAAGAGGAAAACGAGCAAAGTCACCTGCAGAGGGAATTTGATTTTGCTCTGTAGGCATTGAATGCATGGGTCTCACTGTAGATCTAGCTATCTAGATCTCTAGGTCTTGTGTAAGAGATTACAGGAAACTCTGAAACAGTCTGTGTAGTTTGTGGGTGTTTAAACAAGTAGTTGACCAGATGCATTGACCATTTTGTTTTTTAATAGACAGGCTGTCCAAAATAAAGTTGAAATGAAAAAGAAGGGTTTGCTCTCACTGCTTCTTAATCTGCTTCAAAACTGAGAAACACCTGTCCAACCATGGTTAAATCTGTGAAACATGCATGTGTGTGTGTGTGTGTGTGTGTGTGTTTTAATGGAAGCTGTTTGAGGTCATCCTCCAGCTCATGGAAATTTATTATAGTCAATCATATAAACCTATTATTGTTGCTAAACTTTCTTCTGCTCATGAACCAGGTCATTCCTCCTCAATAATATTATCCAGGCCCCTTTTTGTTCTTTTAGCAAAAATGTAAGCAAACAACTTTACTTAAATATGTAATACTGTTTCTCAATGTTCAGTAACATTGAGCAACAGAAAACCAAACTGCCAGTTAGCCCAAATAGCAAAGAGAAATAAGAAATGCATGCCATGCAAGAGTTTGGGTGTTAGTAGGGTAAGTGAAACCCACATGCTCTGTCACAGCTGTTGTTAACAGGGAATTGTGGTTAAAGTGTGCTGTTCAGCCTGCTTTACCGTTGACCTCACTTGAAGGGCTTCATAAGGGTGCATAAAGATCAGAATGATGAGAAATGGGACACCCTACAGCCTTGTGGTCCTCATCAGCATGTGCACATTGAGGACTACAGGATCGTGAGTGTGTCCTTCTTGAATCATACCTTGTGAGGTGCATTTAGCTTTGTTGTAGGACAGTCTTCCCTCCTTCAGTATTACTCCTTCTATTCACTATTGCACCGAAAGATTTCCACATATGAATACATGTAAACACTGTTCTATTACAGATCAATAATCCTCTGTTTAGATTTACGTTCTGAACTGTCATAGTTCACTAAATAGGGAATAGTGTGTAATTTGGGATTAAACATCTATGTATTCTTCCTTCTTCATGGTGTTAGTCTTTATGACCTATTATCACCCCCTACAAGGCTAGCATGCTCATGCATTTCCATCTCTGGGCCCTTTTCCACCAACTTGGAAGGTGTTCTAATCCGGTTCAGGAACCTAATTCTGAACCATTAGAATTCCAAAACCCAAAAAGTTTGTTCGCTGCGGGAGCCAAAGTTAAATAAATTAGTGAACTGTTGTGGAGCAAGGTTCACAACAGGTTCACAACAGCCTTACAGGAGCAAGGAGCAATGAGATACCGTTTGTCTCGTAAGGTCAATCAATCAATCCAATCTATTTGTGTAGCGCTTTTCACAACAAAGGAAAAAGCAGCTTTTCAGAAATCTTGAGAGGAACCCATCCTCCTCTGGTCCACACCAGATAGCACAGACATAAGACATAAGAGGTTGTAGAACAATAGAGAAGTGTAGCAGTAAATGTAATGTAAATGGGAGAGGAGTTATGTGAGATTGGAATTGTTAGTAGGATACAAGCTCAGTTTTAATATGGAAGTCCATGCAGGTTAAATATTCTAAACTGGGAATGGAATCTCAGATGTGGGATGAGTGGGCATCTAGGAATATCCATCAGGACAGGTGATACATCTTCGTATCACATAATAATTGTACCATTTGCCGTGTGCTTTTTGAAGAAAACAGCACAAACACTCTCAGGAAGTCCAACTTCTCACTTCTGTTTACTGCCGCTGGGCAATGCCCTCTGCTGATGACATTCTTTTGGTGGAAAACTCCTCTGTATGGATGGAAATATTTTCAAAAATGGAGGGAAATCTTTTTAGAAATATCAGGATATGAGTGGACATTTATCTTTTAAACAGTACCTGCAACTCCTGAGGCTGATGATGCTTCACTCATTCACCATCTAACAGTCTTCTGCTGAGAGTAAACGTGGACTGAAACCATAGAAAGATGGTGAACATAAGCTAGAAGACTTCAGGAGAGTTATGGAAGGTCTTCCTGACACCAGACAACTGGCTGTATTTGGCTGATAACTTTTTCACCAGTGACATTAGCCAAAGCCTGATCTCTAAGGGGTAACCGTTACTTGCTTAATACTTTCCTGTTTCTAAAATATGAAGGTGATAAGTAAAATCATGATGAATAGGAGAAAGCCTTTGCAAGAAATGCCTTTACAAGAAAAAACAAAAAGTTAAAGCTTTACACTCTCTGTAAGCTAGATTTTTCAGAAGCAATGTCTCACTAGAGTTGTCCAGAGTCGTCCAACTTCAGGTTTTCATTTGTCCAAGAGCTCTCAGTGGAAGCAAGCCAGTCAGATCAGCATTGGACTACAAACCTGGAGCCAGAGAATCAGGGTGTGTTAACTACAGCTGGACTCATTTGTCAAGGCAGTGATTGTCAGAGTTCACTATGGTTGGGGTTCATGAGATAATAGAATGTTGGCAGGAACTCCCTCAATCCAAAATTAGAGCAGAAGAATGGGATTGTTTGAAAAGGGAATGTCCGTTTTAAGGACTATGTATATTTTAAACAATCTCTGACTAAGGGTGTGATTACCGCGTCAGGCTGGGGGTGGGGTGGGGTGTGGGCATTACGAGGCTTTTGGCATCCTTTTGGGAAGGATTGTCAAGGTTATTTTTTTAACAAATTCTTTGGATTCAGAATAAAGAAGGTCCAGGAGGACACCAGGTGGCCAAATACTGATACAACAATCCATAACAAGAGCAGGATATGATTGAAAATGTTGATACAATAGTATTATACAGAATTGCAAATTACACAAAGATAGCTGTTCAGAACCGTTTAGATCTGCAGTGATAGAAAGAAGCTTTTCGAACAATGACATTTCTGACCTTCTACATCTGGAAGGATCTTTCAGATGGTTGTCTCTGAAATAAGAGGTGACCAGGATGGCAAGGATCTGCAGTGATTTTGTCCACAGCTTTCTTTCTCTTGGACTGCTAGAGGTCCTTAGATAAGAGGTTTTCAAATATGGACCCTGAATACAGTTTCCAGTCCTGGACTTTGTGGTCCTATTTGGAGACGTTAACTGTTTCCTTAACATCCAGTCAGAACAAAATTCAAGGCTGAAAGCCTGATTCAACATCAGGGTATACCCAGTGATTCTTAATTGAGCAGGCAATGCACCAAAAGTATACATTTGGCTTCAGACACAATCCAGATGATTGTGGAAGTGTTTAGGACGGAATTAATCAATGCGTATCAATCAATGTGTAGAAGCTACAGATTTCCACTACACATTTCTTCAACAGGCTGCTGTTGAGTCTGCTAGATGATCCAGTTGATGTTTTCATTCCAGTTCTGGTTCAGTAGAAAAGAGTTCCAAGAAACTAAGATTGTTGCTTTCTGACATCCAACATCATCTCCTGCATCTTGTGTTCAGGTCCAGGATGCTGACAAATGTTCCACCTACGAGGCCAGAGTGGTATAGCCTGCAAACTTGACAAGCTTGACTGATGAGTCATTGGAATTGTCTTTGAGCGAACAATAAGAAAGAAAATCTAGATATGTGTGGATGGGATCCTCACATGTACTGATGTCAAGGGATGTTCCAATCATGTTCCGTGTTTGCTCTGTAGGGAAACTGCAGTGACTCAAGGAAGTCTTTGGAAATTCTTCGGAGGTGGGCCAGAATACACTTGTCAAAGGTCTTCAGTATCAGATGTCAAGTCATCTGGTCTGTGACCATTTAGGCTGGTGAGTTTCAGTTGTATTCATACTGGATTGAACCTTGTGTGCAAAACCCCTTCTCAGGTTGAGATTTTGTTGTTTGTTTTCAAGAAAATATTTTGATATCTGTTGGTTTCTCTGCAAACTGCCTGGAAAACCATTTCACAGCATGCCAGCATAGAGTATCCCAGTATCGTGTGCACCCCCTAGAGGTGTGTGAAGGTTACTGCATTGACATGCAGAAAAGAAGAGGTTGGATAGAAGCTGTGGCTATGAATGAAGAACATGTTTGTAATACACTAATGCATTTTAGATTTGATTAATGTGATTTAGGTGCAGAGATTGACCACAACTACTTTCATTTTCAACATCAGCATCAAATCTGAGTATGTTTTCGATTCCATCATGTAAACGTAGAATTCAGAAAATGCTGTTGCTTATGTTCATGGCTAAATTTGTATTCTTGACAGTTTCAATCAAGCATCCAAAGTGAATCTGATATCATCGTAATTCCAACTTCACAAGTGAAGTGAAGGAAGAATCTAACTAGCATGTGAAGGCAGAGAAGCTCAAATCTGATTTCAGTATCTTTTTTTGCAAATGCAAGGCAACAAACAGCGACCATCCAGTTACAGAAGTGCAGGAATCCTAGAAGAGCAACTATTTAGAGGGTGAGATGATCCACCTCCATCTGTCCTGCTTCTGCACATGAAAGCCACATCGCCAACATGGCTACATAGATACATCATTACCACAGCAATCCATGCAGATAGTTTTATTATATCCAGACAAGCAAATCGGATCATCTGCAAATAAAGAGTGCAGTCACATCAACAAATCTGATTCGAGAAACATGTCTGATAAGCCCTGTCACTTTACTTTCATCAAAAACATGCCCCCTAGGATCCCCCCTTTGATGCACCTCCCTTGTAAGTCCGCATCAGACCATACTTTACTGAAGGCAATTAGCCATGTTCCTCTGTGATCAGAAAATGGAGTGTGAGTGGAATCTGTTCGTAAAAGATAATAATATTATTGTGCAGTGATACGTCAGACAATTACGCAACGTCAGAAGTAAACGGTTTGTTTATGTGTTGTTTGGTCACCTGTGCCACCACTTCTACCCAGTTTAGATCTTTTTTTCTGCAATTCATTACCTTTCAAATGATTCACTGAGTAACTGTTAAATCCAACATCATGGAAACGGCTGTACTTGGTGTTTAAGCATCAGTGACGAATACAGGTAAAGGGACATGAGGTGAAGTGTGTCCCAATTCTGATCTAAACTCTCTGAAGCCTTGAGCACTCACAGCCTTTTTACTCTTCCTTCGACAGTGTCATAGAGGTGTGAACATAAAAGGGGCTTAGGGTGAGAACTGGGACGTCATATCTGAAGTTATTACAGTGTAGTATCTAATGGGACACCCAGGGAAAAGCAACAGTTAGTGGAGGTGTAGACCTCAAAACCCCTGAATACATGTACAGATTTGGGTCACGGCTCCATGAGGGTAGCTGGTTAAAAAACAATTAATGTTTGGCCATTAAGACTTACTTACAACTGGCCAGCACTGTTTCTTTGTTTGCTAAGCCATATCCACTTGCTTTCGAGTGCCGTTGTTTATGAAATACATATTTATATTGTTTCATTGAAAGACAGAATACCAAAATAAAGATTTTATTGAAGTGCTAAATGGTCACATGATGCACAAACAGAACAGAATAATGGTTTTGCACAAGAAGACTGGTAAAGGCTCAACTACAGCTGAAATATGTACAAATGTACTCTTTCCTGGGTTTCCGTGGTAGCATGGCATGACAGGGATGAGCAGGGGAACAAGTTGACCCATCAGTGTGACATCACTTCCTTTTTTGGAGCTCCCTCATGAGGGCATCCATCTGTATGGGGGAAATAATAATAATAATAATATCAAAACGGACAGCAAGAACACAGTCATTTTGACATCTAAGGTCCAAACTGGAGACTCGATTGTACTCGATTGTCACTGTTCAATAAATTTCTCACCAGGATGCTCTTCAGGATGTTGGTTCTCAGGGGTCTCATATAGCTGCATTCTCCTGCTTCACACAGTTTAATCTCTTCTGACATCTGCAAAAAACAGTACACACATAAAGACTATATTAGACTCCTATTACACTGGCCACTTTATTAGAAACACCTACATTGGGCTTCCACTCACTGGCCACTTTATTAGAAACACCTACCATGGTGGGTTTCTGATAAAGTGGCCAGTACACTTTTTGTTACACCCCTATTGGTACTGTAAATATGTGTACGGTGTACAGTGATACCTCTGAGGAGCTGTAGGAGTTGATGTCTCTCTTTCCTCCGGGATACCAGCCATGAGACCAGTGCTGAGAGACAGACAGCTGCACCCCCAAACACAGCACCAGAGCCGCCACCAGCAGCAGTCTACACACACACACCATCACTACAAAGAGAGAAAGAGAGCGATAAAGGGGGAGAAGGAGAGAGAGATTGACACACAGCCCCCCGCACTGCCCGTTTTCCATCAGTGTGTCACACCTGAGACACATGGTGACAACACCTACCTTACCCTTTCTCAGTGTTCATTGTTTACAGTAACACTTTCTGTCGTTATTATGTCTTTGTGAAATGTATACACCATGTCCAAATGTTTGTGGACACCAATTCTGATGACAACGTTCAACTAATTTAAGTTGCACCCATTGCTGAAACAGATGTGCAAATGCACACACAGCTTGTCCAGTGCCTGTAGAGAACTGCCAATAGAATAGGACGCTCAAAATAAACAAATATGAACCTATTGGCACCATGCCTAATGCCAGGCATGGGCTAGAGGGGTATAAAGCTCCCCAGCATTGAGCTGTGGGGCAGTGGAACTGTGTTCTCTGGAATTATAGAGCTCCAGCCAGTACTTTAGAGAGAACTGAGTTGGGGTGGTCATCATCCAACACCCTGACCCTACTAACATTCTTGTTGCTGAATGAAATCAGATCCTCAGCAGTGCTTAAAAATCCCTGGACAGTACAGACAGCTACTCCAATTAAAGCAGAAAAAAACGGTGAGCAGTTGTCCGAATACATTTGTCCATATAGTACATAGAAACAGAGAGAGACCTACCATTACTATCACATTATAGCACCGACTCTTGACAGTGCAGTCACTACTGTATTGTGTGCTGTTTATCATTACAATTGCTTAATTCAAATGTATTTACATTGATACTTCAAACTCAATTCAATGCCCTTTACATTCAGTTCTACAGTCTCCGCTGAAGTGGATAACAGTGCTCTATGGTCAGTTGTCTTCCCTGTACAGAATTCCCACTGATCCCAAGATCCACTCAGAATAGAAGACAATGGGCTGAAAGCTGCTGAAACACCTTCCCATCTATCAGAAATGTAAAGTGACACTCCAGCCTGCCTATAACTGAACACCACAGATCAAAGTTAAACTTCTTACCGCTTCTCTGGTTTTCCTGGGCAGGTGTTCCTCTGGAATCTGTTCACTGAAGTCTGGAACACTAGTCTGGAGTATTGAGTTGGTGCCTTTAACCAGCAGGTGGACCTGAGGAAAGCCCACCACTGCTTCACTGAAAGCTTCCTCATAATCTTCCTCCTTATTTATAATCCATCTCACTTACGCACACACACACACACACACACACACAAGGAGTTCCGTTGGGACAGGCTCTGAATGCGTAACATCAGCTCAATTCCAATTATCATCTTCAAACACTCCTGACCCCTGAGGGACACCATCCTAACCTGTCGCAACCGTTTCTCACACACTCACACACGTGAAAAGAGTGACGTGTGAGATTGTGTGGATTTCCACAGCTCTGAGTCAAACAGAATCTTGGTCAATAAGTGATAAACAAAAATGTCTAGAAATAACCAAAACCTGAGAAAGTAAGTGATTATTCTTGGACTGTCACACAACTATAGCTCAGAGGGGGCTGCAGGGGTCTGGAGCAGTTCAGAAAGGATGCTGAGATCATAAATAGAGCCATAAGCTTATTACATACCAGCAGATATTGATACGACATATACCTATAATGTAAACGTAAACAATTCATAAGTATTTGTACATATATCAGAAGAGAATATCATGAAAGAATGTGTTTTCTCATCTATATGCAATGTAGAAAGGAGTTCTAGAGGTTCCCAATGGTGTCCTGTGATAATCCATCTTGAATATTCTCACTCAGGTCCTGCAGATTGTGTGTTAGGGGTGGAGTGTTGACAGCCTGTCCAACAGCATCCCAAATATTTTCAATCAGGGATAGGTCTGGTAATGCAACTGTTGAAATAGAACACACACCGATCTGTTGGTTGTGTCCATCAATACTGAAACAGACTCCATGACAGTCTAGCATGACACCATTGCAGTCTTTGGCAAAGATGACATGGGCAGTTGCCCCAATGGTCTGAGGATGACTCATGGAGGGCATCATATTTACATTTACATTTCATTTACATATCCAGAACGACTTACAAAAGTGCATTGCTGTTCACTCAGAAGCATCACTGTTGGGTCACTCTGCGCCTATTGGACAATCTGTTGGTTCTCCCTCACCATGGTTCATGTAGGTCTCCCTGATCCTTCGTGTAGATGGTATGTGCCTTGTTCTATCCAACAGCTTGCTTTGGTAATATCTGCGTGACCGGTATGGCACGGCACGAATTGCTTTCAAACTCTTCTCCAAGGAACACTTCCAAACTTCATGCTACCAACACAACATCACAAGAATGGAAAGCACTTTATATGGCAATAAGGCCCGCCTTTGCTTACATCACATGCATGGCTGAGTGTGAAACATGAATCTTTTGCACGTCTCACAATGTCTCACAATGTCTCACAATGTCTCACGATGCCCTCTACCCACCAAGCTCCATTCCCATCAGTTGATTTTATCTTGGTGCTGCTATTTTTTTATCCACACATATAGTGTATACATACATTTTCTTACTATATATAAGTAAGTATATATAAATATACAGTTAATGTAAATAAATACACATTTATTACACATATATCTATGAAGTATGCATAGATCAATTCATCACAATACTATCACAACATCTTTGTTCCTACGTTCTCTGTCCATTTTATCAACCCACCTCACACATAATGCCTGCTCTCTGGTGGTCCTGTGGGGACCTGACCACTGAGGAACAGGGTGAAAAGGAGGTTAGCAAAGTATGCAGTGGAACAGATGGACCACAGTCTGTAATTACAGAACTACAAAGTGCTCGTGTACAGTCGAGGTGATGAATAACTAAATACTTACCGTCTGCTTACTTAAAAAAAAAAAAAAAAAAAAAAAAAAAAAAATATATATATATATATATATATATATATATATATTAATAACATTTTAATTATTTAATTATTAATTAATTATTATTCTTATTGTTGTAATGAAGGACTTTCCCCTTTAACAGGATTCCATCAGAATTATCTGTAAAGTTTGATTACCATTAAAAAAAGAATCAAGTTCAGACACATCCACAATACACATCACACTTCTCTAATTCTAGCCAGCTGTACCACACAGATATATTAAAAACCAATACACATTATATCAAGCTGACACTTTTTCCAAGGCATTATTACTGACCCCAAATCCCTTCAGTCTCCTAATTACCGTCTCCAACTGGCTTTCTTAAGCATACAATCAACACTGACTGCAGCTCAGCTGATGATCCGGATATTACTAAATGCATAGGAGTTTCCATTGATTGATTACACAGTATAAGAGATGGAAAAGGGTCTCTGTGACATAAAATAAGCTTTAAGCATTAATGACCAGGGAGATCAATAGGAAATAATCAGGCACGTCCTCATTCACATAAAAAGGCCAACATAAGCCGTATCATCTGCATATAGGGTGATCAAAATATATACTGTATTATTGATTTATGTTGATGTTAATTATTATGTCCTCTACTGGTTAGATGTATTAAAAATGTAGAAGTGAGTGCCCACGCGACCTCAGACCATATAAAACAAAATGTCCACAACAAAAAACAAACAACTAAACAAGGCAATGATTTATTATTGTTGGGATCCAGCACTGCTCACAGATCCAGCTTTAATCCCAATGCCTTGTCAGTGATAGGAAGTTGCAAGATTAAGTTAGCTCTGGGTGACTCCAGGCCAAAATAATAAACAAAACACCTAGAAAAGAAAATGAAACATCCCTCAAAGGAAAACAAAATACAAATCTGAAAACCTGAAAACCAAAGAAAAACACAAACGATAACCAAAATACACGACATAACATTAATATATTGTTGTTTATATGTTGTTTTGACCTGTCCAGTTGTGACACAATAAAAGTCACAAATGGTGCCCCGTTCAGTATGTAGAGCACAACTTTGGGGTTCCGCCGTTTTGTAGTAGTGTCTGAAAATGTATTGCACTGTAAAAATCCCACAATGCACTATAATGTATAGTGTACAAATGATGTACACTATCAGATAACGAATACCCATAATTCATAGAAATGTTTGGTTTGAAGATTTGTGCACTCTGACGAAGACTGACGTGTTCATTTCTTGAGTTGTTTTTAGTCTGAGATGAGTAACGTCTACTGCTTAAAACATGCTTGCAGTTAACTACGCATACGTCACTTGTATGTCAGAAATCAAATGCAATGTGTACACAAAGTGCAGTACACAAAAATGCTGGAGGGCAGTGCAGGAACTTATTCGAATACGAGGCCAAACAGGAAATATGTTTCTAGCCTCACAAGGTCAATGGATCCATTTTGTTCTCAAACTTTTAGAACCACTGAATGTCATTTTGCGAGGAGTGTACGTGAGAGAGCACCCTCTTGTGGCCAAATTTGAGATCACATCATGAAGCTGTACCTCTTTCATTTCCTCTCTGTGACCCAGTTCACCAAATCTGTTTGACCTCTGTGAAGGACACGTTGACCTCAAGGAGACAAGAGAGAGGGCAAACACCCGTGTCGGTGTGTGTGTCAGTCTATGGGATGTGGATGTCTGATTAATTCATCTGTGTAAGACGCTGATTGAGTTCCTGTCTCTCAGGCCGTGTTTAAACACTCTGGATGCTTCTGTTTGAACTAATCTTCTCCTTCTCTCACCCAGAGCACCCTGACAGCCCACCCTGTGATTCACCCTCCACATCACATCACTGACGACGTCTGAGGAACACCTTTGTCTTTTGAAGGTTAGCTTAGTTTCAGGTTGTCTGATGAAAAAGTCATTAAAATGCTGAAACACTGAAAGTCATCACTGAAATCTGGTGTCTTCTGGTTTGAGAAAATACTAATGTTCAAATTATTGTCACAGTTAGTGCTGGCTATGATGGCAAGGTGAGAGAATACAGTGCAGCACACTCTGCTGTGTCCGAGTCTGCATACAGTAGTTGTTCTTGTTTTTCCTTAAAGGAAACAGGCATCATCACTTATGCATTATTCCGGAAATCTATACCTGGTGAAAAATCCTGTATCTTTTATTATCATAATATATGTTATAGAACAGAATCATGCGGCCTGTTTTCAAACCACTAATCCGTTTGGGTGGACTGAAAACCTACAGGCACACCGGCCCTTTGCACACAAGATTGGACACCCCTGCCTGAAGAGGTATTGTGGAGTCCATGCCTTTAAATTTCATTTAATTAAATTTAATTCATCTAATAAAATCTGATGAAAGACATTTTCTCTCTAAGCACAATTTATTCAGAAGGACTGAAGCGATCCGTACTCAAACCTGACCGATGTCACAGTTCCAGTTCCACAACACCACTGCAAATAAAGGTGATGGTGGCTTGGAATGATCGTTCTGCTTCTCTCAGTCCAGTGATGCGCCACCTCTTAAAATCTGTCAACCGGCATATCTTAATCACTGACCTCTCACAAAGAGGTACACTACCCAAAAGCAGCACTAGATACTTTTTATAGGGCAGCAGGAGAAACACATCATTTCCCTGTGTTTCAAGACCCAGTTGTCTAATCAGACCACACGTCCAATCATTTACATATCCGTCTGAGACAGAACTGCATGCTGAGCTGCAGCAGTCCAACATTATTGACATATGGTGTTATTTTTCCAGTCAATGAGTGTACTTGAATCCAGAAGCTTTTTTCTTGGTCTTAACAAAAGATTGCTGCACTGTGATGACATACCTTCCTCCTGTAACTGTCATTAAAGAGATCTGTTATTGTGCCACAGGAGACATTCAACCCTGCTGACCAGGAGCCTCCAGAAGCCCTGCCACTGGGGAGACACTCTGATTCAGGTGTCTGAACATATTATAATGCTGCGTTTACAAAGAGTCTGAGTTCGTCATATTCTAAAACTTTATGAAAAGACATAGATTAAGTCAACAGATCCTTGTAGGTGCATTAATGTCACTCAATCTGGGGCCCTGTTGACAGCAGCAGGTGAAAACTCACCAGAAGCCCGTCATTACAGCATTACAAGGCCTTTTGTCCTGGCATTTCTTCAGCAGGGAAGGATTAACCTCTCTGCACTGACTGGACTCCAAATGACAGCCTAATTATACTTGGGAAGCCAGAGTGGACAAACCAACACAGTGAGGGAAGGGGGTGCAGCTGTGCGAGCAATGACCAGATGTTTCTAGACACAGGTTACATGCAGTCTCTACCATCGCAAAATATAAAAATTTGCAATCATTTTTACTTTTATTACGTCAAGACAATGTTTAACTAACACCACCACCACCACTATGTCAGTGTCATGGAAGTGCAGATAATGACCCAAATTAAACCTGCTCTGTGGTGGTCCTGACCACTGAAGAACAGTGTGAATGGAGGATAAAGTAAACAGAGAAACAGACAGACTGCAGTCTGTAATAAAACTCCTGAATGATAAGAGGAGCTGATAAAATGGGACAGTGAGTGTAGAAACAAGAAAGTGGTGAACTAAACTGAGGCCAGGAATAAAATCTCAAGCATTTTTATTAGGTTTGAACAGTTTCTTATTTAGAAAGGCCATTTGGCATTATATAATTATATATAATTTTTATAATATATATAATTATATATACACATATATATTCAAATTTTGAATAACAAAAACACTAGAAAAAAAACAGATGCAAAATAAAAAATAGCATTTTAAGACAATAATACCGAATTAAAAATATGAAAAAACTAATACGTTTCAAAATGGTCCCAGTACAGTTTCATATACAATTGCCATAAAAAAATTAAAATAAAAAAAAATAAAATAAAAGATACGCAAGGCAGAGGAGACGAATGAAATATAAATAACGTTATGTACAGAAGGGAGCGTTTGGAGAGCACAAGAGATGAGGGAGTGAAGGGACTAGGATGTACAGATGGTTAAAGACAAAGAATACCTTTTGTAATGGCCTGACCTGTGAATGGGGAGTAAAACTGGCCCACCTTTTACTATGGTGTATAATCGATGGCCACCAGCAACAATCAAGCGGAACAGAAAAGCCACTGACTCTTCTGTTGAAACTGGCTTGTAATTGAAGTCAATGTGCTGCTGCTCCATTGATCATTCGCACTGCTGGTCAATAGTGATCAAGTTAATCACCGCTGGAC
This sequence comes from Acestrorhynchus altus, assembly GCA_034509495.1. Lineage (NCBI taxonomy): Eukaryota > Metazoa > Chordata > Actinopteri > Characiformes > Acestrorhynchidae > Acestrorhynchus > Acestrorhynchus altus. Next base: position 7,833,493 of record CM067516.1, on the reverse strand, counting down.
TGTGTGGGATGGGGCTTTAAAGGACCACCACTCCAACTCTCCATAACTAAAATAAGAGCTTTGTTTGGGATTCATATAAGCAGTTATCTTTAGCTGTATCCGATTTGTATCTGATCCTAATCCAATCTGTATCCCAAGTGTATCTGATTTGGCTTCGATTCTTATTCCAGAGTGTTTTACAGCTGGCAGAACTGAATGGAGGATGTTGGGTCAGACTGAGGATAGTGTTATAAGGTTTGATGAAAGGTATGATGGAATGAGTGGGACGTGAAATATCAGGAGAAAAATATAAAATAGCAACAAAACCATTTCAGGCAAGACAGGCCAGCTTTAAAGTGACTCTGCAGTATGATGTACACAATGTACACAGCTTCCCTCTTGCCCCAAACGTAGTGTGATTAAGGTAAGCATACAGCTCTAAAAATGTTAATTAATGGAGTTGACATAGTAAAATCAATATTCTGTCAAGAACAAGAATCATAAAACCAATAAAAAAAATCTATTATTACTCTGCTTGATGCAGCTGTAAGAATAATAATATCAAACATATTTTCAGTCACGGGTAACTTGTGTGAGTAGTTATATTTAGTAAGTGTCTTATGTCTACTATTGGCATGATTTATTTAAAACAAGCAGTTTAAAGTTAGCTGGAATGAATTTGTATTAAAAGAATCAGGACTATATTACAGTAGTAAGCAGCGTGTCAAACATGTATAATTCCTTCTATGTGACCACCATGTTAGCATGTAGGTAGTGTGTTAGCTTTAATATTGTACTTTATAATGCTGAATACTCTGAAATGAAAACATTAATTTAAGGCACTCCTTTCAGCTAGGCCACATTTCTACTGTAAGAAATATTTGGACTTGAGACGTCGTCATATACAGAATTCTATAACATGCACATATATATATTACTTTATGCTAAATTTATGATTTCACTTTTTTCATAATACTGTTGCTATAATGCAAAAACATCATCTTCTATTTTTCACTTAGAATTTTTAACTTTGTCAATTTGATAATGAATGGACCAAATCATGACTCTGAATAAAATCTTAATACACTGACTATCACAAAGTTAAAAGGTTTTGCAGAACTCTGACACTGTTTCTATTAAGTTGGCTATTATGTTAGCTTCTCAGCACCAGTGCAAAGCAAATACCAGCACAGCGAACATGAGGTTAAACAAGCCAGTTTGGGGTAAGAGAGACACTGTCAAGCTCAAACCATCACTTTAAAGCTGGACTGTAGGAATGAACTCCTGTTAACGCCTCACAATTTTCCACAAAAACAGTGAAAGCACGAAAATTTGTAAACAGACTAGAATTTTTTTTCAGCAAACAGCGATGCATCAAGCAGCCAAGTAATGAGGCACTTGCTGAGTAGACCGGTCCAAGGACTTTGGAGCATTGTGATGGGACCTAGCCTCTCTTAGAGTGCGTGAAGGGGCAGAGCCTGCTACAAGTGGCTATATAGGGGACTGGAAGGGGGTGGAATAACTAGTGAGGGTGTGTGTTGGCACAGTGTTAGTTGTCCAGTCTTACAAGTGACTCTGAAGCTCACACACACACAGCATTAACAGATCTGTTTGTCTGTCAATATTAAAAAAAAATAAACAACAAAATAAAACAATGTTGGCCACCTCTTACAAGCCAATAGCCCCGCTAAAATCAAATGGCTCCAAAACACCCTGTATTTGGGGGAACACCCATACATAGCCCACCCCTTGCGGAATGACTAAATCTGTCACTGTGACAACTATAACCACCACCCTACCACCATCCCACTCCTCATTAACATGCAAACTCTGCACAGTGTAATGTCTTGGGGGGTTTTACATACAGTGCTGACTGTCTTAGTCCATATGAAACCAGTCAAAACTGGTCTGGTCATTCAGCACTACTGTGTAAGCATTCCATAAGTCAACAATCGATTACGCTGCATCCACCATACCATTTGGGATATCAGCTCATTTGCAGAGGTTCCGTTTTTAAAGAGAAGAAAGAAAACAGCAGAACAACCACATTTGGTGTAGCTTGAAACCCCATCAACCCCACTCCAGTATCTTCGGCTGGGGGAAGGTTGCGGACAAACAGGTAAACAAGTACACAAGCACACAACATTGAGTCACCCTCTGTTTGGCTCAGTGGACTATAAATACTGCTAATGAGGAATGAAAGTCAAATAACATTGTGTATTGTGTAATTACCCAGATGTCAATATGGGGCTTTTATGGTACCCAACTTGGAATGGGACCGGGAGGGATTATTCAATGCACAAGGGGCCTAAAATGGAACAAGGAGAGATTAAGTTGGGCTGTTTAAAACTGGGGCCCATTTGAATCCGAGTAGATACACATGTAAAAACCAACCCAGGTCAGCCCGACATGAGCATCTGGCTGGGTAGTAAGAGCTATTTAGCATTATCCAAATGATACGTATGCTAACTTGTCGTTCTTTCTGTCCCACGTTCATTATCACAGTTCACAGAGTAGCTCTTTCCCGTCAGCAGCTCCAGCACAAATCCTGTTAATAGGCAGGAACAGGGAGCCAGCACAAATCTATGGATCTCTGCAGAAGCTTCTGGACTTTCAGGGAGTGACATTTCAATCCTCCTTGGCTTATAGGCTCATTCCAATGGTTTGCCCACTTCTTTTCGATGACACTTACTACTCTAGACCACTGGACGAGAATGAAAGCAGGGTCCCAGCCACTTCTCCAGAGTTCCACAGCTGATGATTCACAGCTGAAACATGCTAGGGTGAAATGGTCTAACACTGTTCAGTGGTTCAGAGGATAACACAGATCCCAGATGCATGTGGCATTGGTTCCCCAGTTCAGGAACCTCCACGCAGAACAATCCCTCAAAGTGCTGAGGTTCCAGGGATAGGGGAAGAAAAACAAAATAAAAGTCCCAGTCTCTCCAGCATACAGAATTATAAGCTATAAAATAAAACATATGTGATGCCGGGATTTATGCTGTGTGGCTTATGTGTGAATGTGAGTGTGTTGTTGTTGCTGAGATGCCAGAAACAGCCATCAAGCTGCAAGCAACAGGGTGGTAAAATGGTCCATCACTCAACTGCAGATAGAAAACGTTAGAATCACACACACCTAAAGAGAAAAAAACCCCCAAAGGTCCTGCTGTTCAACTCAAACCCTCATTAGAGTTTCATTAGAGTGTGTATATATATCTCAGTAAACTATATTAGAAAAAAGTCACACTGCAGCCATAACTGCTCTTTAGAAAACAAAAAAGAACGCTGACGTGGAAAGTGTATTTACACTGGTGGGGAAAAGAAAGAGGAACATATTAACAAGACCAATGTTACAAAATACTCAAGAAGGCATCTCTGATTTTGTCTTTTCCTTTTCGTCCTTGTCCGACAGAAAAGAATGGCATCTCTCTCGTCCTTAAATTCGGTCCCGCTGGTTCTGTTCCCTTTTCCATGATTACGGCCAGACCGCTTTTCCACCACGGTGCCGAGTGTAAAAGTATGATTGACTTTGCGTGAGAGATAAAAGTCTTTCACTCCATAGGGTCCCTAACTGTTCCCTCCACAGGGTCCCTACTTGAAGTTGGCGTAGTCGGAGAAGGCATCAATGTATTCCTGGACCACTTTGTAGCAGAACTCGTACTGCTCCTGGAGATGGGATTACAAAGACACACAAATCAGCCATCTGAACTGAACATAATTTAGTATGTAATACTGCAGTATTTTGTCACCATCACATAAAAACTTGAAAATGTGCAGCTTTACAGTAGAAGGAAAAAAAACCCTTAATTTCCAATGTAAATAGATTTTATCCCAAATTTTTGAGTGACAGTGAAGAGATTTATTAACAGTATTAATACCTACATCAGCAGTTCACAGTGACAAAGTGGGTTTAACTGCTGTAATTGTTCTGGTGTGTGTTCTAACAGGAGATACTAAACGCACACACTTGACATGCATATACATGGAGCACTGAGCAAACAGTCAGAGGTTAATTAAGTCAAAGTGCAGAATGGAGCAACTGTCAGGGAATTCATCTTGAAATCACTGTTCTGTTCTAGGTTTAAATGAATGATATTTTGCTTTGTTATATGTGACTATTAAATAAGCAGTCTGTATAAGAAGCTTAGCATTTACAGTGATTATGCAGCACCTAGTTTATCTAAGCAGTTCCCCATTAAACAAAATCAATGCAAGTGTACCTGCAAGGGTTTTGCAATAGTTTTACAAAATAAATGACATTCAATGAAATGATATTCAATGCATTTTAATAACCATAACTCCAATAAATAAAAAACGGAATCATACCTATGTCAGCTAACACTGTCATCATTGAACTATTCTAATGTTAACTGAGATTTTTGATCTGCAATCTTTGTTAAATTAATATATTAATTTCTATGTGTCTTATACAGACAGCATGACAGGCTGGATACCTTATATTCTTGTGAGTGGAATGCTATAAATGCTATTGATTAATTATAAATGGAAAGCTATTTGATGTTTTATATCTATTTAATATAGTCGGTCTAATGCCTTTGTATGAGCTCACCAGTGTCTGCACCATGTGGGGTCTCTGCAGTCGGAGGCTCTTCACTGTCTGAAAGACGTCCAGAATGCCCTCTGCTTTCACCCGCTCCAGAACTGTACTCAGAGCACAGAATGTCCCCGTACGACCCGCCCCGGCACTGAAACACATATTGATAAATCTAGTAAACACAGATGTAAACATGAGATTATTACTGTTTTCCTTTGCATTACTATGTTACTGGTAGAGTGGGTCTGGCCTGTCTGCAGTTCATAGTAACTTGAGTGGTTCTAACTGGTGGAGTGGGTGTGGCATGGGTGCTGTTCACCTCATTTCACACTGATTGGGTTATTATGATTAGTGGAGTAGGTTCGGCTCATGCGCAGTCAACAGTGACTGGCCAGTTCTAAATGGTGGAGTAGGCTTGGCTCGCCTGCAGCACAGAATGTTTTTGTACCTCAAACTAGTCGTGGCTAGTAGTGGACATGGTTCAGCCCACATTGATTGGGTGACTGATTTGGGGAAGTGGGCGTGGCTCACCTGTAGTGCACAGTAATTAGGAGGCTTTAAATGGAATGGGTGTATTCTAACTGGTGGATTTGGTGTGGTTTACCTGCAGTCACAGTGACTGATTATGGGTGGTGGAGTGTGTGTGTGGCTAACCTGCAGTGCACAGTGATTGGGTGGTTTCCAGACTGCTGCTGCTGCTTCTGAACAGCAGCAATGAGGTTGATCATTCCTTTGCCATCTGTGGGAATGCCCACCTCTGGCCAGCCGTGGAAGTGGAACTGACGGACTGCCCGAGCTTTATTTTCCTTCAAAGACAGAGAGAGAGAGTTTAATTACAGCGTACACTGGATCTACAGTGTACACAAACTACAGCATACCGGCCTCACCAGATACCAAACCACCAATAGACAGAATCCACTGTGACATTTACCATCAAATAAAATTAAGATTTGTGACCTTACAGTGTAAGGGTGAGGTAAAAAACCTAGGTGAAAGTCCCTCGCAGTAGTAAAATAGATGCATAAAAAACATAAAATAATTAAAAGAATATAGCTATATGTCATTTAAATAGAGTATATGAAAATCATTATTTCACTGTATATACAGAAATTATAAAAAGAATGTTTGCATTATATCCGCACTGGGTATAGAATTAGATTTAGCTGTAGTGTAAGAATGTTGCCCCTCAGAGATGTAAACACTAATGAGCTTGAGGCTGCTGACCCTCTCCACAGCGGTCCCATTGACAGACAGGGGAGTGCTCCCTCTCCTGCTTCTTGAAGTCCATTATCAGCTCCTTGGTCTTGCTGACGTTTGGAGAGAGGTCGTTTTCCTGGCACCAGTGTGTCTGGAGGCTGAACTCTTCTCTGTAGGCTACCTCACTGTCATTGAAGATCAGGCCTGTTGTGTCTATAATCATACATCTTCTACCATACTAGTGCCCACCTGGTGGTTATGTCCTCAATGCAAAGGAATATTGGGGTCTTTTTTTAAACTGAGTACAGCCACTTCCAGCATAATAGGAAGAACAAGGAGCAATGGGGTGGTTTGTGTGTGTGCATGCACAGGAGTGCGTGTGTTTGACAGAGAGTGTAGACTCACTCTGTTGTTGGTGACGTGCAGATCTCTCACAGTGTAACTCTCGCACTCTTCTTCTCTCTTCATCTCAATGGACATGTCACCACACACCATCACGCCATCACTGGGCCAATACTGAGCACACTTCTCCTACAGTCACAGACAGAAAAAGAGAACAGATTGGTGATGTTGATAAACAGCTGGTCTTGATCTTCAAACCAGTGATGAGTCTGGGGTGAGATCCTGTGAGCTGTAAATGGTTCGTATTCCATCATCATGGTGCTGCACAGTGCTCTGGAAACCTACTGTGTTATCATACAAATATCCCCAACCCCCTAAAAAATTCAGCCAGGCTTGTCTCACCTGTCCTCTCTCCTCCAGCTCCGTCAGCATGACGATAGAGCAGCTCCTCCACTCCCAGATCATCCTCCAGAAGTCCTCAATGGTGTGCTGCAGTGGCCCCTGGCTCGCCATATACGAGTCCTTCTGCCTGTAGCCCTACAAACACACAGAGACACACCAGCCATTAACACTCAACATATCTGATGGCTCCATATTGTATGATCACATCAGAATCAGCACTGCTGAAAGTATGGGATCCTTTGAAGTGGGCCAACCTCCACAAGGTCACCATACCCGATGCCTAACGTGGCCTAAGCCCTTTCACACATGTAGTGTTAAGATTTCCCATGCCAGAAGTGTTTGAAGTACAGAAAATGTTCCATGTGGTGTAAGCAAGGGTGGCACCTGCAGGAGGCACAGCATGAGCAAAGCTCGTACAGGTAAATCCATTCACTTCCCAAACATATCTGTAATGCTGCCGTGCAGATATTTCCAGTCATAGAAGACCAGAATTTTACCAAAATTCTCAACTATAGTTGTGAACTGGGAATTTTCATTGAACTATGAGATTTACAAAATATCCCATTTACATTTCAACCTATGGTCGGTCTCATAACATCTCTGGCAGGAGTCATTTCTTTATATTTTCTTCCCAATTTGGAAATGCCAAAATTACCTAACCCTGTCAGGACTACATACAATGCTCCCGACACTAGGAGGGTGAAGCGAGCACATGCACTCAGAGAAAGCAATGCCAATTGTGCCCTCTTAGACTCTGGCTGCTGATTCATAGTGCTAGTGTATTAGACGTCTGAGCCCATCTGAGAAAATGACCTTCTTTGTTCACACATGGGTCCACTTGGACATCCCATAGAGTCTCTCTAAAAGAGCCAAACATGGCAGTCCTGGAATGACTGAGGCTACATTAACAAAGCAGGTAAAGTGAACCAAATCCTACTTTCTCACCAAATCCAATCTTTTTAAATGTGACCGATATCTGACATTCATGTGAACAGTTGCTCCTAAACAGAAGCATATGCACAAAAGCTTTGCTGGGGTTTTCATAAAAACTGGCCCGAATGGGATTAGAGTCTGGTTCCTATTACATCAGCAGTAATTAGAGTGTTTCGCTACAGCTCATCTGGGATACCAAACGTGCCAAAATTCACCAAAACTTGGACAGCAGACAGTCCACACTACAGCTGCAGGGACTACTGATACACATGTTTATCATCTAGTATCTTCTGCAAGGCTGGTTAAACGATCTCAACATTGAAAAATGCTCTTCCTCTGAGATGTCCAAAAAGCCCCCAGTACCAGAACACCATGTGCGGTCCACTGTCCGATGATGAGAAACGAGAAACGAAAGCTTTTTCAGAAGAATAGCTGTGTGGCCATTTTCTAACCACCCCAGATGTTGTCATTCAGCCAAGGCATGGCTAGTGTCCAAAGTTTCTTCTCCAACACTCAACAGTAACTAAACTGTTTGGGAATACATGCAAACTTCCCTTAACGCAACACAACCACATCCAGGTCTTCATTAGATTTGTCTAATCTAAAGTCTGACTTCACTGTGTAGCTGAACACCAGGTAGAGGCACTTCAGACACAAAGATCTGTTCATTTTGATAGTTTACAGGGAGTCACAGCGTGTCCTGAACCCTATCATCACATCTGAACATGTAGAAAGGGGTTTGTGCCTGTATGGGACTTTCGGATGATTGGGATGGTGAACATTCAACATTTTGGCCTCATCTTGAGCATCCTGACACCAATGCTCTTGTGGCTGAACGCGATCAAAATGCTTTTGTCTAAATTAGGCCTGTCACAATAACTACTCATTTTTTAAATAATATTTTATTTATGTCATTAGCAAAATTGTAATTTCAAGTGTAAATTTGAGTATTTCACCAGAGCTTACATGCTGACTCATTCATGTTAATGGTTTCTCGCTAAGAATAACATAATGGGCAATATTGAGGTCAGCGAAATGAGTGAGGTCATCCACTTTTTGTCTTTTAAAGTCAATATCGTAATTATCATCATCTGAAAATGCCCACACAGGAGCCTTTTATCTGCACGGCTTCATCTTGGGTAAGAGTTAGGTATGAATGTGCCAAACACTCTTCTATAACAGCACATTCATTGTGTCTTCATTCAATCCCGTTTCCTCACAATCTTAATTGGCATAAGTCTTTATTTTTTCATCTAGATTTCTTCTCAGGTAGAACCACTGGTGTTCTAGATAAACCTACAAAAGAGCCTCGTGAGCTGTGAAAGTGCATAGCGCAGCAGTGAGGATTCAGACTTACATCGATGAAGGAGGCGTTGACATAGTCTGTGTTCTCCTCACCGCGTTTAACAGGGATGATCACTCTGTTAAACTCATCTAAAAGGGAAGTGAATGAAAGTGAGTTTAAAATTATGTACATATTGCTAATCAATAAGCAGGTTTCACCCTCACCCACACACACACACTCTCACCCACACACACACACACTCTCACCCACACACACACACACACACACACACTCTCACCCACACACAGCTTACATGGAATGATCTGCAGCACACGATTCTTCTTCATGTTTGCAGGAAGGTTCCCTGTTCTCATCTTATCATTCTGGATCTTTATGGAGGTGAGTTTCTGCAGGAGGAACAAAAGAGAGATGATTAGTGAACTACATGGTTCTAATGGTGGAATGGATGGAAGGACACTAGCAGAAGCTAGTGCTTTACTTTAGGTCCCACATGCAAAACAGCACAAATTTACAAATTATACTTACAAATAAAGTGCAGTGCAATAATAAACTACTATTTGCAATATGGTTTAATTAGTGTGTGTGTGTGTTAGCCCTATGATGGATTAGCGCCCTGTCTAGTGTTGTTTCCTGCTCTTGCGCTCAGAGTTGTCGGCTGGGCACCCGTGACCCTATTCAGGAATAAGTGGTTCAGAAGATGGATGGATGGATGGGTTTAATATCACAGAAAAAGGAAGTATGAATGAGTAGACTGCAATGACATGGTTTTATCATTTTACTTATTTATTTATTTGCCAGGGACAATGCACATTAACAAACACTTCAGCGTCCACATCAATGTAAATGCTTAAAGGCAAATTTTTTATCTGTGGTCTCTGGGCAGGAAATTACAGACTTGAGACCAATTTAATCCACTCAAGAAACACTATTAAGAAGGGAAGAAAAGGGATCAGAGGGCTATATGTGACTGCAGGTTTGGCAATCATGTCTTGAGTTGATATTTATTGTGTTTATATTTTATTTTAGATTTTATTGGTGCTCTCTCTCAGATATATTGGTATAGGTATTAAAGTATTATTAAGTCCTCTTAATTGAAAACACTTTCACAAATCTACTATGAACAGAACACAGTCCCCCCTAGTAGTAGCTCTAGTGTAAACAAGGACTGAGTTTAGTCACCTAGATGAAGTAAAGGTGGACTAATGATGACACTAAATTAAAGTAAGTAATAAAAATAATTAATCTGCCTACACAGGGCTATCCCTTACCAAGAGTACGACAGGTGGCAGCTGCTGAAACAATATATTGTGCAGTTTTTCATAGCTTCATATATTCTGTAGAACCATGACATGTATGCATTCTGTATTCCACCAGAGGGCACTGTATGTTCATGCTTATGTTTTAGTCTCATGTTTAAGTTTCATCCAACTACATATTTGTGGTCTATGTCTGATATGTTACAGAAATATTAAAAAGCTAACTGATACTAATATCCACATTTTTGATGAACCAATATCCAGACTCAAAGGAGAAACACATTCTGTTCCCTGAAAAGCTGGACCAACCTTAAACTCAGCCTCCAGGCCACCACAGCCAGCCCCAGGTAAGGGAGCATAGAGCTTGGCCAAGTGGGACTCCAGGGATGTTACCTCCAGCTCTGTGTCCCCATACAGATAGTGCTCTAACAGAGCCTGGAAGATGAACACGTACTGCATCTGTTAGAGAGAGAGGAATAGAGAAAAACAGAATATCCAAACAGATCAGATGGCAGCATTTTTAAGAGTAATACCTGATGGACTGGAGGGGAGCTCCTAAGAAATAGATCCTAGGAATATTATTTACAGTAGCCTTGAAGTGTATCACAATTAAATTAATAAGTCCAGAACCAGAAGATCTGGTTTCAGAGTGTTTTGATATTTTTGAAAGCAAGTGTGAAGAATGTGAAAAATAGAAGATAAGCTGGGAAAGGAAAAGGTACCATTGAAAATTATAATATGCTTAAAAATTCAGATATCAGATACTAGAATAACCCCACAACTATTGATGCAACCATATTGCAAAACAGCTGCGACGGCACTGCGGAAGGTCTAACGCACAAGAGCCAAATCCTGGTCCCAGACCTTCCACTTATCCAATTCTTATCCAACATACTTGGCTGTAATATTCAGATGCCCTTGAGGGCCTCATTGTTGGATCAGGGTCAGTGCTAAGGTTGAAATTCTGATTGGGCAACCTGGTCCAAAGGCTCACATCTTCATGAATCAAATAGTTTATCTTCACTGTCTTGAAGTATAAATACAGCAGAAATCTGATCAATGTCTCTATAAAGCTGTGTTTTCTTTCACCAGTTAATTGCCATGATATTCTATATGACCAATCACAAAAACATAATGGAAACTAACGTCTGTCTGGACCATCTGGCAGCGCTGAGCTCGGATCCGGGTGACAAAGCCAAACACGTCCACCTTCCTCTCAGCTGCCATCATGTCCAACATAGCGTCAATCACAATGAAGGTCCCCGTTCTTCCAACTCCAGCGCTGAGAGAGAGAGAGAGAGAGAGAGAGAGAGAGAGAGAGAGAGAGAGAGAGAGAGAGAGCATCATTTAACGTGTGTTTAGTGATACACTGCTGTAGAACTATTCTAAGTTATTCTAAGTGTTCTTACGCAAAAAGCATTCAGCTAATATTAGCAACACAATACTTAAACAGAGTTTTAATGCTATAAAAGGCACCAGAAGCCAGCAGGCTTTTAATGTTTTAATGTTGAAGAAGCATCCTGAAGCTGAGTTTTAATGCTACTGAAGCATTCTGAGGCTAGTGGCCTTTGGCTACTGTTAGCCATACAGCACTGAAACAGATTTGTAATCCTGCAGAAGCATCCAAAGACAAGCAGCCTTTAGCAAATTTCAGCTACATAGTACAACAATAATGCCGTAGCTACAAAGCACTAAAACTGACATATGAGTCAACAAGTAAAATTGCCCCAACAATAACACTATAGCTACACTAATTGTATCTGGTTTGTTTTTGTTTTTTCATTTTGACTGATTAGCAGCGTGTGGTGGCAGTGCAGAACGCTGGACCAGCAACAAGAAACACTGTTCTGTTCAGAACAAACCAAAATTAAATTAATTATTTGTAATCCTCGCCAAATCCGGAACCCTCTGTGTTGACACTCTGTTCTACTCATAGAACACACAGAAGCAGATCCTATATTAAACAGTTCCTCTTTCCAGTTATGCTTTAGGAAATTATGGCAAAATGTAAGGGAGTTTATATTTAGTTAAACTTGATGCCAACAATGGGAACTGTGCCTCAACTGCTGAGTGCTAACCTGTGGTTCCTGTGTTTAACCAATCACAACTGTGCCCTTTTTCAACTGTTTCCATCTCCACATACTCACACAATTTTTGTAAGTTAGGTACATTAACACGATGGGGTGGACCAAATTCAACACAGGTATTTGGGTAGAGATTGCTTGAAAGCCATTGGAAACCACCATTGGAAATCAAAGGTGTAGAGATTTACAGTATGAAGTGAAATGTGCACTTTTTCATTTGGCCACAAGGTGGCATTAAAGACTGACGTGCAGTAGATAATTAAATGTAGTGCACTACCACAGAAACTCTCAGATGCATGCAAACAATTCCCTACACCCTGAATCTCACACTTCAGTCTATATTTGTCTGTTGGAAATGTCAAGCGTGTAGATAATTAAGAGGTAAGCTGATCTTCAATGCTGACACTAATATAGCTGGACTGCTGATCATTAGATCTTCCAAGATTCCTGGTGGAACGAGTCTTTACCTGCTGTATTCAACTACAAGCAGAGGGCACTGACAGAAAAACTGGGATAAGTGACCTGAATGCTAATTCTGATTCTCAGTATCTTTACCTGCAGTGCACCACGATGGGCCCAGCGTACTGTGGGTTACACGTCTTAACCTTCTTGAGGAACTTGAGCATTCCGATGGGCGTGAAGGGGACGCCAAAGTCTGGCCAGCTGGTGAAATGGAACTGAGTGACCAGCCTCTGAGGCTTCTTCCCAGACACATCCCCCACCTAGAGAGAGAAGACTTCATTTTTAACATTGGTGTAGTCATGGAAATGGGATTACCACAGTAAATGCAATAGGGAATTATTTTTGAAAAAATCTCTTTATGTAAATTACTTAAACAAATGAACAAATGCCTTTCATTTTAACAATATTAAGAGACGGAGATGATATAACTGTCAAAATAACAGTTTTATATATATATATATATAAAATAACTGATAAAAATATCAGTTAAACATAATTTCTAAAATGTAATTAATTGAAATGTAATTTTGTGTGGAGAAAGTTAGAACAACCCCACATTTACTATTACTTAAAATGTGTCAAATTTCGGTCAGGTGCAGCACATCAGAATAAATACCGTTATTTTCCAGACTATAAGCCGCTACTTTTTGTCCACTCTTTAAACCATGTGGCTTATAATGAGGTGCAGCTTTTTCTTCTTATATATGTTATTATATATGTTATTTTCCAGGTTTTTTGGGTTTTTATATTCCGTTCCAGCTTAGTCTGGAAAATACGGTAGTTAAAACCTACATACAGTTAAACCAAAGGGACAGTGAAATGCGGTACATTTATTACATACAGCCTGAGAATTAAAAGACTTTTTCCTCCCCAACACTGTAATTCTTGTGTTCCTACACAAGAGCATTTTTCAGACTAAATGTTTACTGTCCTACAAGCAGCCTTTCATTTGATCAATTTATTCCATATTCAAGCATAGATCAATTGTCCTGCCACATTTGCATATTTAATGAATTAATTAAAAATAACTGAGAGATCAGATTTACACCACAATGAGGACAGCAAATCATTGTTCATGTTTTCGGTGACCCCCTAGACACAGGGCTGAATGCAATCAATTCCTCACAGCAATGTTCCAAGTTGTAGAAGAACGCCTTCTTAGAAGAGTAAAGGCAGGATAAGAATGTGTCCACAGACTCAGTACCTGCTGAATGCAGAACTTGCGGATGGTGTAGTCCACCAGCACCATCACATCCTCCACAGAAACGCGAATGTTCCCGTACGTCCAGCAACCCTGGTCCGGCCAGTACTGTGCACATTTACACTGCAATACACAACACACACCATCACAATAAACTTCATTGACAAGCCTCAATGACCAGTCAGGAGGTCTTCATGATCACATAAGCATCCTCATCCCATGTCATCCAAATTATTGCTGCATGTCTCATTTTGTTCATTCTTTTTTTGTTTTTGTTCATTTACTAACTGAAAAATGTCTTAAGGTTTAAGGTTTAATATTTCAAAACATGTTCACTGGTGTATAACAGTTTACAACGTCAATGCCGCCTGGAGCAGACATTGTTAAAGGTTTTACTCAAGACATCAAACCCACAACCCCGTGTACAATATGCTAGTGCTCTAATCACTGAGCCACCATATATGGCTAAAACCCAGGTACCACATAAACATACCTCTTTCCTCTCTTTTAGGTTGGTTACCATGACAATGGTGGCGGTGTTCTGCTCCCAGATCATTCTCCAGAAGTCATTCACGGTCTCCTCCTTTGGCCCTGAAACGCACACACACAAAGTGACTCCAATACAGCATTAAAATGCTATCTTTAGGACAGTAGCTTCCAACTCGGATTCCGGAGAACTTCCTGACCCGCATCTTGTTAGTGTTTTCCTTTCTCCCAACAAACCTGATCCAACTAAACAGCTAATAACAGAGCCCTTCTTGACCTGAAAGTGGTGTGTTGAAACAGAAATCTAATAAAATATGCAGGGCATGGGTATTTCTGTGACCCAGGTTAGGAACCAGCAGATGTGGAGACCTACTCATCCTCATGAGAGCTCCTGTGGTGTAAACAGGGCTAATTATTATTCTGCTTTAAAAAGAATGATTTATTTTTGGTCCTTTTAATTTACCTTGGGCAGCGATAAATTTGTTCTTCTCCTGATAACCCTGTTAAAAAGAGAGAGAAAAAAAAAACACAAAAAATTAGGTCTCTCAGTTATGAAGTCTCTAATGTACAAGAGCAGGGCTGCTCACTCACATTAATGTAGGAGGCGTTGATGAAATCGGAATCTGGAACGCCCTCCAGAGAAGAGAGGTGTACCCTGGAGTGATCATCTGGGGGGAGAGGGAGACACACAGAGAGAGAGAGAGAGAGAGAGAGAGTCACGTGTGTGTGTGTGCTTAATATAACATTATACACTGATGTACCCATGTATAAGATTTGTAATCTTGTGAGTGAGGTTGAACACTAGACAGTGTGCTAATGGCAAAGAGATATGAATGATCAAGTTTTAGTAAGGAATGATCGTGGGTGGTAGATTAATGGGGCATTCCATTTCCCTATCCTGTGTCATGTGTGTAGTGAGAATAAGTCATAGAGGGCATTACCACCCACAGTGGACAGCACAGTGGTTGCTTAATGATGTGATGGGGCGGCTGGTTACAATTTCCCATGTGAACAGACTCACATTCAATGCAGGAGCCCCACACACACATTCCACAAAGTGCCTCTGTTAATACCGCAACACTAAGCAGAGCACCTCACCTGGGCTCATGACATTGCTAATTGGACCCTACAGGACTGGCAACATGTAGCAAAGGTTCACGGTTCTGGAGTCACGGTATAGTTTAGAGCTGATAGTACGGTTCCTATGTGGCACAGTGTCCATTAAGCCATGGACCCCAGTTCTTAACAAGGCACTGTACAGGCTGGTGGTGGTTCCACACTGGTGTGGGGTGTATAACGTATTGCATGGCTTGCGTCCACCGTTTGCAGTCCATGATGAACTTCACACACCCCCACAATGATGGGATATTCCAGCAAGATAATGAACTGTATCACTGTATCACAGAATTGGATTCTTTGGCTATTGGTTCTTAGCTTCATCATTCCCTGCTCAAACCTGAATTATTCACATGCAACCACCGTAACATCTCACAATCATATATACCTCAGGTCAACCACAGTTAAGCCCAGGTATGAAAGTTCAGTATGTAAATATTTATATTTATAAATGTATTTCCATCAGTGTAGCTGAAATTAAATGTAAAAATGGTTTGCTGAGGTGTCTGAGGCTTGAGTGTGAGAGCACAGGTGTGTGTGTCAGGTTCCACTCACAGGGCAGGATATTAACATAACGGTTCTTCTCCTTGTTCTCCTCCTTTGATGCAGCATCACACGAGGCTTGAATGGGGCACACAGGCAGAGACTGCACAGAGCAAGAACAGCAAACCAGTCAGATTTCATTATTTCAGTGAGGCACAAAAATAATGCACTAAATAATGAATAAAACACGCTACATAATGGAGTTCAATAATATTGCTCATTAAGTAAGTATTTAATTTAGGTTTTTGTGGTGCTTCACTTGTTCACTGTCCGACTCACACAGCAATAAAATCCTCCACAAATTCGCATCTTGCCTCAGATTTTGATGTTTATTCTCTTTTAACGTGGAAGAGCAGACTTATTACAGAATTATTTTTGCCCTGCTCTTCATGTGTTTAATGTGGATTTAACGTGGTCACTGCAAGTGTCCATAGTATGTTGGCAAAACTCACAGAAAAGCCATTGTCCTGATTCATAAGTCTTTGGGGTGCTGCTGTGTTCTGAATATTACATTCAATGCTAAGTTTTTAGTTATTAGTAGACCCAAAGCTAGTCTGTTCAACACTATTCCCACACTATACACTGGGTACATGCACAAGAAAAAAGACATGATCAAGTGTTAAAAGAATGCAATCAGATTTTGGAGTAGATTTTGAGTATTTCTATCTTTTCGTCTCCATATTCAAATTTTATATTGTCTGTAATATATTTTGGAGAACATCAGAGGGAGGAGTTATTTATGCAAATAAGCAGCACAAGCAGTGATGTAAAGCAGTGGCCAATCGAGGGCTGAATCTGGTCCACGGGTCATGAGAGATCATAGTGAAGGTGTGTATGTGCGCCTACGTTGAATTCCTCCCGGAAGAGTTTATTGTCATCTGCCATGCGACGGTTCATTTCCTCCTCCAGCTTGTCCACGGGAAGGGGCGGGTACTTCCTGTTTGTGCTTGGGGAGCGGGCCAATAGTGGCACACTCTGAAGCTCTGTGAGGTTCAACAGGAAGGGAGGAGTTGAGGAAAAGAGGGAAGGAATGGGAGGAGGGGGAGGAAAAAAAGGGGAAAGAAGAGAGTGAAGGAGAAACAGGGATGACAAAAAGAGAAAGGAGAGATAAGAGAGTGCATGAGAGAGGGAGAGAGTGAAAGTAAGAGGGAGAGAGAAAAAAGTAAAGAATGTGAGAGGACAGAGAACAAGAGTGTGACAGAAAAACAAACAGTGGGGACAGAGTGCAAGTGAGAATGTGGGAGGGATGGAAGGAGGGAGTGAGGAGAAAGAATGGGGAAAGAAAGATTATGTTTAGAGTAATATTCAGTGTACTTTCCTTGTAAAAACATTATTATTGACCAGCCAACAGACTAGTACAGTACATTTCTATTCTCTCACAGTCAGTGCCAGCAGGAAATACAACAGAAGGAGGTGCAGAAGGTGGTGCTCAACATGTCACACAGAATAGAAAAGAATGTACCCCCCCCTTCCTTAACCACCCCCACCCCCCGTCCCTTCTCTGGCACCTGTGTCATCCGTCCTGCCATTGGTCAGTCTGAAAGAGTTGGAGTGGCTTCCTGCCTGCTTGTACTTCTTAAACCTGCCACAGAAGAACACAATAAAAAAAAAAAAACCATAATCAGAACCATGGCAACAGGCCCAGAGTACCTGCCCCCCACTGCTACTGTGGGCTAGATGATGAATGGAGTGCTGGACTTAAAAAAATATATATGTGTGTGTGTGTGTGTGTGTGTGTGTGTGTGTGTGTGTGTGTGTGTATACACACAAAGTTCTCCTGCATTGATATCTGTGTACGCTCTACTGAGTTGGTCACTGTTGATATAACATTCTTTTCAATGCACATAAAATGTCAGTCACTACTTTAAAATATTCAGTCAAAACTTTGAGAAAATATTTAGATCAATGAACACAAAAAAAAGTTGCTATTTGACTGATGATAGAAGGTCATTCAGTTGCGGATGATTTCCATTCTGACTTGTGCTGTTGTGTTGGTAGCATTGTTTTCAAGCAAACAGAGAAGAGTTTGAAAGCAACTCGAGCAGTGAAGAATTTGAGAGGGGTCACGTTGTAGGGCTCCAGGAAGTAGGATGGTCTGATCAACATACTGCACACCATACTGGTTTGGCGGAAATTCCCATTGCATGCCGTTTGCAGCAGTGAATAGAAGAAGGAATGAACCCCTGACGTGAAGAATGTGGGAGACCTAAATGAACCACGGAGAAGGAGAAACAATGGATTGTCCGACATGCACGGAGTGATCAAACAGCCATGACAATCAGCAAGCAACGATGTCCTCCATGAGTCATCCTGTTAGTGCCAGCATCATTGGCCACACGATGCAGGACTATATGCACGACCACGCCGACTTCAATTAACATCACAACAACATCGCCAAAGACTGCAATAGTGTCGTACTAGACCGTCATTGAGTCACTCAGAATTGCAGTGGGTCATCTCCAGTAACAAGGATGGTATTGGACATGCTATGAAACTTTTTCTATCATTTATTGTTCCTGGTAATCTTTATCTTCCTTCCAAATAGCATTGTAATGCCACACTTCTTTCTGGCCAAAAAGGATTTGACTGTGTGTGTATCAAAATTTTGAGTTGTGATTTTGAGATGATTCACTCTTATGTAGGCTGTAAATAGACAATTCTATATACTGAGAAAAGGGAGTCTAAAGCAAATTTAACTTTATATGGATCTGAGCAATGTTATATAGCTGTGCTGTCCGTGTGTATTGCAGTCTAACCTGAGCATGTAGAGGACAATGATGATGAAGACTATCACCAGCAGTGATGATAAGGCCACCATGACAGCAATGATCGCTGTGTCATCTGCGGGTGAGAAAGATGAGGCATGTCCATATATGTTCAACACGCACACCCGAGCGTGTGCGCGCACACACACACACACACACACACACACACACACACACACACACACACACACACGCATAGACAGTGTTTAAACACTGTCTTGACACACCAATTTACAAGAGTCCTAAGTAGATCTTTGATCTAACGTCCATTCCCAGTGGAGGGACACGTGCAGAGTGAGGTGACATGAAACAGCCCCCAAAGAAAACTTGCTGTCCACTATTTAACCATGCCCAACCTATCAGAGTAAGCCCAGACACACATGTCCGGTCACTGTTGGGTTTCCATAATAAATAAAGTTGCTATATTTGTGTTGTAGCCATGGTGAAGCACCATGAATTCATTGTCCAATTAAACAAATCAAAAAAGAGACAAACTGAGATGAGAACCCCAGGGTTACTCAATGTCTGTTAGTCTAGAACTCAGGACTGTTTATTGGGAAATTCTCATTGGAAGCATTTCAGAGCAACTTTATCTGTTAGGGAGTCCAAAACAGCAACACAACTATAATACAGGAAGTGCAGTCTTACCATCTCCATTTTGATTATCACCTATGGAACAAAACAGCAGAATAACATATCCTCAACAAGTGAAAAGTGCAGAATGGTTGCACAGGCAGGCAGTAGTCACAAGGGTGTTTTTGCTAGGTGGTTACAAATGTGTTGCTATGGTTTCTTTGGCAGCTGCTGTGGTGTTACTTGTTAATTGAGTTGATAAATGGCTGTGATAATGTTTCTCCGTTGTTTGAATTGCACCCGAGGTGGGTTGCTTAGTGGTTGCTCTGATGATGTTAGGTGGATGCGCTCGTGTTTCTAAGTGTAATAGATGCTATTGTGCCATGATGGTCTACTGTCAGCTAAGGGACCACAGGTGGTTGCTATGGTGTGGCTAAGAAGTTGCTATGGTCTAGTACATATTGTTTTACACTGTAAAGTGTATAGCGTGCAACTCTAAAGTTCAGTACCTATATGTGTAATGAAATTGAGTGACGGGTAATGAAACACTGTTTAAGTTCATTTCTGACTAAAGAAAATGTAACATGCACTTACCTGGAGTGTTGTTGATCTCAGGTTTATTAGTAGACGGTCCAGAATCAGGATCAACTGTAGACTCAGAGTCCACATAAGGTTCAACATCAGTGGATAAGAGGGTAGGAAAGGCAGGTGCGAGTGTAGGAGAAACAGTGAGAGGGAAGTCATTCCCCCCACCCCCACCAGTACTGTTGGAAGTGGGGTCTAGAGGTGCAGCCGTCTGGTCTGGTTTTGCAGTTGGAGGATTTACAGTCACAGGCACCTGTGTCTGAGCCACGGCAGGGGGAGATGTTGGAGACTCTGTGTGAACCTCCTGGGGTGCTTTCTCCACAGTTCCTCTGGTGGTGAGGAGAGCAGACAGGACTGTGGACAGTTCATGTGTAGTGGTAAGGATGCTGAGAGTGCTGGGTGATGAAGGAGGGGAAGCTGTGGGTTTCGTGGTCATGACCTGACCTGGAAGTGAAGGGTGAGGAGAAAGAAAGGGAGACATGTGAAGTTATGCACCTCTAGAGACATGGGAATGTCCAGATCTTTAAATAAAAGCTGTGCAGAAGGTGTTTTACCTGAGAGATTGGGTGTTTCCTCGGCCAAAGTGAGGGCCATGTAGGCCACAGCAGAAAACAGGAGCAGTGGACACAGACCCATACTGCCCTGGCGGAGAGAATGTGAGGTACCTTAGATAGGCTGGATACAACATTAATGCAACATGAAAGTCTGCTCTGACTGGTGGGATAAGCACAGCACAATGGGCTGAGGAACAGTGGAACTCTGTTCTCTGGAAAGATGGTGCTCCACCCAGTATTTTTGGCACGAGTTGGGACGTTAGGAATAAGATGGTGGTGGTGATCATCCAACATCCTGCCCTCAGTAATGCTATTGTTGCTGAATGCTAATCAAATATCAAATTCTCACAGCAATGCTCCAGAATCAAGGTTCTAGAATTATGTGACCATTTCTAGAACAGGTCCTAGAAAGGTTTTAGCAGTTTAGAACAGTGTGAACAAAGTGTAATGTAAATAAAGAACAAGGGAGATGCAAAACTGAAGGTTTAAGAAAAGAGTGAATGGAAAATGAGGGTGAGAATTGTAGAAGTGGGCATGGAGAAGGAAAATTAAGGTTCTAGAAAAGTATGAATGGACAATGAAGGTGAATGTTGAATAACAGAATGAAGCTGAGCATTCTAGAACAGTTTGAAAGAAGGAAAGTGGAAGTTCTAAAATTTGAACAGGCAACAGAAAATGTGTGTGTGTGTGGGGGGGGGGGGTGTTTAAAAATAACAGTTTATAGGAAAAAACTGCAGAACCCTGCAGACAGATTTGAGAGCCATGGTTCTAGAGCCTCACAGCAAATCCTATGCATTAACAGCTCAACACACCAATGTGAGTGACTGCTGAACAAGAGTTCAACGTCAAAGCGGTAGACCGAAGCAGCACATTCCACAGGGACAACATGAGGGTAAAAAGCCACAACAGCCTGCTGGAAGACCAACTCATCCAATTAAGGAACCCAGCAAGAACACGGTAATCACTGTAATTGTTTTATTTTCTAGTCAACCACTGCACCACCCGCTAATCAGCAGCTTCCAACACTGCTCTAACACAGGACATAATCTGGCTGGGTAAGAAGGCATCAGGAATACCCCTGTGGACCGCAAATACCCCAGGAATACCCCTGTGGACCTTAAAGAATTTCACAAATGTTTCATGCAATTGCAAAATTTCTCCACTTTCTCTCTCTACTTTCCATCCACTACAGTTCTGTGAAGAAACTTTAGATGGTGTAAACAGAGTGGAGAAATTGAACTCAGTCTTTTAACAGAATCATCTTTAAATCTGTTTGTGATCTTTTTATGGCTGTGTAGTTTGCAGTTCAGAGACAGTGGGCAGGTTGAGCAGAGGCCACCTAATGAGGACTTGAATCTCTGTGCCACCCAGATGGCATCCACCATACATCTGGGAGTGCAAACACATCAGACAGCTCTGGGAGAGTCTAGTGCAGAGTCATTTTCAAACCAGCTTTGGAATCAGCATTTCAGAATGCAACCTTTGAAAAGCTGTGTGTCATGATCGGACCATACGTGAGGACAGTGGTTTCCAGTCAACAGCCATCAGAGCCAATCAAACACAATTTCCCTTGCTTTACAACAGCTGGCTAAGCATGTTTCTGCTTCGATCAGGTGGGACAAAAGCATGTTACACACACCACAGTACATCATAGTTTATTCAAAAAACCCTTTTATCATCATCACCTCATTTTACCGTAAAAATATTTTCCTGATATTTGGATATTTATGAATTTTGAGCTTTTTTCAAATTTTCAAAACCCCACTATTGTGCACATGCATCTCCTCAAAATTTCAATTTTAGATTAAAGAAATAGTCCCTTCCTGACCTATTTGGACATGGTCCCTTCGTATACGTGACCTATATGGACACGGTCCCTTCGTATACGTGACCTATATGGACACGGTCCCTTCATATACGTGACTTATTTTGACACGGTTTGTTTGTATATGTGGCTTATTTTGTCATGGACCATGATGTAACTGTTGAGTGGAGCAATCATCTCTCTCACACTCCATTTTTTAATCTTTAATTCTGTTCCCCATTAAAAAGTTGAGTCTGTGGTTCAGAGGTTGATTTACTAGAAGAGTTGACTTTATTCCATTCAGCCAGTGGCCATAAGAAACTCCCACACCTCATACTAACAGAACTCTGCTCTCCATGCAATCAGTATGAATCATAGATTATGCTTTACACCAGTAGTGATCCATGTTGCTGGGAGTGGCAACAGAAGTATGTCTAGATGCATATTTGAATCTGCATTTTTTACTGAACTGAAAATTCTAATTTTCCAGCTTATTTCAGCAGCTTTAGCAACTACAAGAGGTAGCCTGGCCTAATTTAAAAGAAAATACGTTCCTCAGGGTCTTAAGCACATCATGCTAGCTGGTCCTTTCTAGTTCATCCTAGCTAGAGTTTGCACTATGTATGGTGCCTACTTACCTGGGAAAAAGCTGCCTGCATCACTCACTCATTCGCACAATGATCACCTAGAGAGAGAGAGACAGAGAGAGAGAATGAGATTATCACAGTATTGCACCAGCAAGGAATTCTTAATTTGTTCAGCTCCTAAAGGCATGTTGTGCTAAAAGAGAAGCCTTTGCTAACTGCTAACTTAAACAGTTGGCGTGTGACAACTCGTCCCATTTACTTCCACTGGAGATTTATGAGGAAACGAGTTTCTGCAGGACACAGTTTATCATACAGACCTCATCATCACAATGAGTCAGCTTTAGTCCAACATAATAAATATTTTCCATAAACAAGAGACCCTCTTTACAATTTACCCCATTGTATCACACACACACACACACACACACCCACACACATATGTAAACTTCTAATCACATAGTTTCAACTTTAAAAGGCTTGAGATTTAATACCTGAAACCTCAAATAATTGCCAAAAAGTTTAAAAAACTGGACTGTTTGACTTAGAAATTAAATAAGTAGAAATTTTGACACTTCATTCAGTCATAAAACTGAGTTGTCTTGGGCTACATTCACACAGCAGGTAAAAGTTTTTTGTCATATGTGGCCCAAATGTGTTATCTGTGTGACTGTATTGAGCAGCAAAAAAAACAAATAGAATCTGACATCTGATTTCTGCTTTGGTACACATTTGTAATCTTGTACATGGCAATAAATCGGAATCAAATTTTTCAATTGGGCTCTGCATTCCTCATAAATTTTGTTAAGTTAAAATGGACAATGGCAGTGAGGGAGGTGTTCAGTGGTGGGATTGAGAGATAACGGACCTCAAATATTTAGATGTCAAACATACCATGACTGCTCTAGGAGGACGTGGCTGCAGCATCAAATGAAATCAAGTAAAGTTTCAAGAAACCAAGAACACAAATATTATTTTTAGACCAACGATTCTCAAACTGTGGTACATTAAGCATCCAAAGGTGGCATACCAGATGACCTTAGAAGATCTGATGAAATATTAAGGATTGAAATCTATAGCCTTCAACTGTAATTTTCATTATCATTAGTTTATATTCAACGTGTAACCCACCAGACCCTGTATGTAAGCCAGACTTCAGTTCTTCATTTGCATAACTACAGTACTTTATCAACACCAGTTTCAAAGGCTCTACAACAGAACCCTGTGGAACTCCACATCATATACTAAGCCAACCAGTTACTAAGTAATTCACATCAGTTTCTGCATTAGGATTATTACCTGCATACGTAACCTAGGGTTTAAGGGGATGCAGTGTATACACAGTTTACTACTATAGCTGGACCATGAATCAATATTTATATCTACACACAAAAAAATTGGGATATTTGGCTTTTGGATGGAAAACGTAAAAAGGTCACGATACCGTGATATCATGAAAGTAGGGCATTACATAGAAGCATACAACACTGGTGGATATATCCAACAAAAATGTCAAATGTCTCAATAACTGGTCATGCCCCTTTGAGCAACAATTACACCTTGACGACATCTAATGACGTTCACAAGTCTACGTCTTGTCTGCTGACAATGGTATCACACTTTTCTTGACGGGTGGCACTCAGGTCACTGAGGTTCTGGGGTACAGATTTACGAGTCTCCACGTGACGACTCCTCTGATCTCATAGGTGTTCTATAGGACTCACTCCAGTCTCCAGCAGCAGTTGCCTAAAGATGAGACCTCAATGAGCTGGAGCAACATTATCCATGAAGATGATTTAAATATCAAATATGGATCACTTGTGAAATTGTGAAATGCACTTGGCTTTACACAGTCAAATGTAAGTAATATAAATGTCAGTTTGCCTCTTTAAGTTAACATTTTTTAGATGAACCAGCACATGACAAAATATGGAGATCAACAATCTGGAGATCTATCAGTCCAAAGACCATTGTTGTTTTTGTAAACAGAGATGATGTGTTTAGTAGTTTAGTAGTTTTACTGCCATCCAGATGTTCAGCCAGACGTACCATCCAGACTGTATCACTGAAGAGACGGGTGAATTTTCCGGGCGTCTCCCTGAGAGACTAATCTAATTCGAACAGGGCTTATGTCAAAAATATTCCCAACGTACTGAAAGAGGAGGATAGACTGCTTTCTTTCTCTGACACTCTACACATGACCCGATGACAGCCTCATGACCATGCCTCATGCTGGACACACACACACACACACACACACACACCATTTTCCTTTGTCTGAGAGGGACTGCCAGTTTCACTTTCATCAGAAAAGATCAGACTATGTGAAGATGGCTCAGTTGCTTGCCTCTCTGTGTGTCTGTGTGTGTGTGTGTGTATGACTTTCCATTTCTGCTGTAATCCCCGTGATTCTCTCAGAGCTGTCCGACTCACTGGGCTGTGATAATCGCAGTCCTAATCCACGGCCGTATCAGGCTTCATTCACTGTAACTCAGACCTTCTGTCACTCATCAGTGTGTGGAGATGAAGGAGGCTTCCGAGGTCACTCAACAGTCGCCCGCAGAAAGAGAGTAGTGTGGATCAGAACGGCTAATCCGTGCTTTACCCAGCCTAAGAATACAAACACATACTTCTACAGCTCAACCACTCAGTATACTACAGCAACAGCAGCAGCAGCAGCCGCAGCAGCAGCCACAGCAGCAGCCTGCGAGTGAGTACAGGCTGGATGTGCAGCAGGAGGGGAGAAACTGCAAAGTGTAAACCAATCCAAACTCTGCTAGGAGTCTTTTACCCAATACATCACCACCGATATGAAACTGAAACAAACACCTGCATTCCTGCTGGAGATCGTGCCAGTTTCCTCCTTTTAAGTGATGCACACAAACCCTGTGGATAATCTTGGTAGCATGGTCAGCGTGAGCAAAGATGTGAGCATGACTCTGTCATTTCCAGCAGTGTATTAACTGAAACATCACCAAAGCTCTCCTAATTGGAGTCTAGTATTATTTATTTATAGCCGTCATCCAACACCTGGTTTCATAACTCAGAGCTTAATGATGTTAAAGGGCAACACCAGCCTTTTAGCACCACACTGTTCAACACTCCAAGCACGGTTCTGCAGGAACTCTCCTGATACGTTAAAATGGTGATATATAGAATTTCACCGATCGATTAACCAGTGGCCAGAATTGGTCGGGTTTCAGAGTGATCTGCCATAACCTCTTAATACTGATTCACTTGTGAACCGCACGAGGGCGTTAGTGGCACTCAGCCACACACGCACCCACTGCCCAATTCATGCAGCGCACGCGAGCGCATGTGCAGTGCAAATTGGCCAAGCGATGCAGACTTTGCAGCCACCATTCAACAAAGCAAACCAAGTTAAACCAATTTTCCACATGCTTGGCAGAAATCAGGCAGGGGTTTCTGCCAAGTCTTTCACTGACTCAGCAAACTGGTTTATACAGGTTTAGATAGCGAAAATAAAGAGATCATGCTGCTCCATTAATTACAAACTTCCTACGACATAATCTCTGCAAAATTGCTGAGTGTTATCGCTCTGCAAAACAAAACATTTGCACACAAACAACCCACTCACTTTATGAGATTGTCATTTTTATTTCTTTGCTATATTTGAAAATGTATGATACACTGCCCAGCCCTGCTTTTACTGTGACAGGTTGCTCATGGTCACCACCAGGCAAGCAAACAGGAGAGAGAGAAAGAGAGAGAGAGGGAATTACACAGATATGTCATTAGCGAAGCACTCCATAAGGCGATTCGAGAACAGAGCTCTTCTACATGACAGTGCACTCTACTGCAGAAGCAGAAACGTTAATGTCTTGCTCAAACAGTTCCTGTTGTGACAAACTTCAGATTCTAGATAAGGTGAGAGGGTGGGTGAGAGAGAGAGAGAGAGAGAGAGAGAGAGAGAGAGAGAGAGAGAGAATGAGTGAGTGTGAGTGAGAGTGAGTGAGTGACAAAAAGATGAAAAAAAAAAAGAAAGAAAATCTCAACTTCAAACTTGTTAAGAAGGTCTACAGCAGGTCTGGATCAGGGGTATTTAATTCATTTTTATTAAGGTCCCGATAATCCAAAGTCCTTTAATCCAACGTTCAGATCATCAAAATGTCTGACAATTTCAGACATTTGAAGAGAGTACAACACTGCACGGTTGGGGTTTAAACACAACAGAAAATGCAAGAATTCTAAGCGACAAGGTCCCAATTCAATTTGATTCCCAATTTAATAAAGATTAATTTAGGCATACTTGACTAACAGTAACTCCAATGCTGAAATATGGTACTAAACTAGCTAATATATTAACTAATCAGCGCCATTCACGCTGTTCATTACAAAACGTGTCCAATGGATTTCACAGAATCAAATCAAAATGAAGCCATTTTGGCTCACCGGATTTGTCCAGCTGAGAATAATTCCATGTGTCTGGAAGCTGTGAGATCAGTGTGAAAATAACCCTTAAAGAGCTCAATCCCCCAGTAAGAGCTGTGAAATAGGGCTCAAAACATTCATTAAGAATAATATATCATATACAGCTCACTGGATTAAGCACGAAGGACTTGCACTGCTGCACAGTGCACTTACATGGGTGACAGGAAGGACACATGATTTGATGGAATGGAGCACAAACGTATAATAGCGAAGGATGAACAGAAGATATGGGCCAGTAGAAAAATACAGACTGAGCTCATTTACAGCTGAATAAACGAACAATTTTCACAGTGCGGCTATAAAAGCCAAACTTCAATGCTTCAGCACAGATTGGACCCCACACAACGTAACATTAAAGTTAGTGTTTAGCTCAAACCTGTGAGATTCCTGGTGGAGATGAAAGCTAATAACATGTGTAACTTAATGTTGGCCATATGTTAATACTAGTTAAGGAAGATAATTAATGTGATGTCTAGTTACAGTTATGATATCCCTAAGAGTGGATAAGCTCCCTCCCCCTCTCTCTCTATCTCTCGCTCTCTCTCTCAACTATATATCTTGGATTTATATGTATCAATACAGGATTATTCAAATGAAGCTCAATTTAAATGGAAAAAAAAATCTTAAATACTGTGGTTTTCAGAACTGGTACAGTATCGTAAACATATCAAGATACTTCAATATATATTAATATTTTCTTACTCCTTTATTTTACTGACTGGCTAATTTTGTCCTGTTCAACAGTTGGCCTGGAAATGACCTTTCCAAGAAGCCTTTTCCTGACCCAGTTAAGGTTGGTACTGAACTAGAAACTGCTGCAGAGAATCCCCTCAGGTACTGTAACTCAGTCCAGGACAGGGCTTTAGGAGGCCACTGCCTGAACTGCCCGTCCATCTGCAACCTACAAAAGACAGGAAATTAAAGGCCCAGCTAGGAAAATACTCACATGGAAAAAACAAATCCAACTACAGATCTCCTTACGGAAATGCAATTTCACTGAACGTAACCACGCTTCCCAATCTCACCTTTCAGTGTCTCACATACACTGCATGTCCAAATGTTTGTGGACCCCTCTTCTAATGAATGCAGCCAGCTACTTGTTGTACCCACGGCTAACAAAGACAATACTGTGGCATCCAATGCCAGGCATCAGCTACAGGAGTACATAGCCCCCAGCACTGAGCTGTGGAGCAGTGGGACTGTGTTCTCTGGAATGATGGTGCTCCATCCAGTACCTCTGCCATGAGTTGGAGAGTTGGGGAGGGTGGTGTAGAGATCATCCCACATCCAGACCTCACACACTCGCTTGTTATTGCATGCAATCAAATCCTCAAAGCAAGTCCTGCTCCAAAACACAGTAGAAAGCCTTCCCTGGACAATGGAAACAGTTTCAAAGGCAGAAAAAACTATTATTCTTGATTTCAGAAACAATCAATAATCAATACGTGTCCCGATACATATAGTGTACCAGACACAGCTAATACACTCATTAGCAAGACCTTCTTGAATTGAACACAGGACATGTGACTCTCAAGGACCACAACTGGGAAGCAGTGGGTTACATTACAATTAAGGTTGTGTACCATTCCCATTTGAACTGATACCTGTACTGAACCCTGTATGTATTACCATGCCCGTATATATTCATAATTCAATCACCTTCAGTAGTCTTAGTGGTGTGTGATAGCGCTGCTGATTCACACTGTACTGGACTGGGCTGATGTTCTCAGTGTGGATTAGGTAGGTGGTGTTAAAGGTCTTTACTCTCCTTCTCCAAAAGCCTGGTTAGTTTTACACATTTACAGAAACTCTGGCAGAGTTTTGGGTCAGATATGATGAACTCTTACAGACTGATGACATTTTCTTTCAAAGCAGCACATGTTGTCCTGAACCTTTCAGCGACAGTGACTGAACATAATCGGTACACAAGTGATTTCTGTTTTCATTAGTATACAGGCTACAAGCGTCGATTTACAGCTTGAACAAAGGGTGTGAAAGACTGTACCGGTCATACAGCTGTGGTCCACACAGTGTTATCTACATCACATGATGAAAATTACACTTGTAACAAAATTTGGATTCTATGATGTGGTTTTATGATCAATTTCGTAACACTGGTCAGTTCTTCCACATGGCCAACTCTGCAATTCCTTCACACACTCTCTCACTCACACACTCTCTCACTCACACACTCTCTCACTCACACACTCTCTCACTCACACACTCCCCTTGCCTGGAGCCAAAACCTAATCAGGGTGAAATCAGCCAGCAGTCACAGGACTGCCATGTTCCTCTTCAGTTCCTCTCTCACAGGGACACAATACACAATACAACAACTATTCAAACTCAATTATGAACCTGCCTGGCCTTCAACAGGTGCATTGTTCAACACCGTAGAGCCTTCTGGAAACGGCTTTGCTGATGAGGTGCCCCAGGAGAACTGACCACTGCACAAAACAGTCAGTTCTGCTGAGACCAGGATGGCGGACAATGCAACATCCCAGAGGAATCAGAGCGACCCACTGCTACGTCTGGGCGAGACCATGGCCTGTGGAAAAACAACGCTGTGACTGATTCCCAGGAAGGGGGTTTCCAATACAAGTGTGGCGACAAATCTGACTCAACTATGGAGTCACAAGGAGGGTTTATGGCTTTCTTGGTTCACTTATAGAGTCAGTAACTTCAGGATTTCACAATTACAGATGCATGACAACACTGAAATCATTTCAATCAGCATCACGATTAATGAATCCTTTTAACTTGATAACGGTAAATGAATGCTGGACAGCACCTCAGTTGGGTCAGTACTCCAGTTCTCAATATCATAAACTGGAAGGCGGTGGAGTCACATGACTTCACAGGGTTTTTTAAGGGTACAGTACATGAACACAATGATTATTTTAAAAAATAATCTCTGTATCCACAGACTGCTTTGTTCTTTTAATCACATGTGTATTCTAGGCAGGGTCAGGACAGAATGCATTGTTATTTGCAAAAACTATTTATAAAACGAAAAAGTGTCCCTCACATTTTAAATATGGTTCTTTGACTTTAAATAAAGGTTGCACCAATTTTCTGCCAATTCTACCAAAACCTTGTGAAGCACAGTGGATAACACTGCCTTTTCGTGACAGACTAGGGTGTGATTCCCTGGCTGGACAGGCACCAAATACCACACCAATAAGTCTAGAGGCTCCCAGTGGGTCAGCAGACTATGAAGCGGGTGCTACAGCCTGAGGATCACAATGATGCCACTTCACCATCAGCTGCTGGAACAGTTGAGCTGTCATGCGGGCCATCACAGGTCATGCTGGCTCACGTTTTAGAGCTAGGGTTCCAGTGCTTTCCTCCAAGTGTGTTGGCAGTTGACTAAAATGTATCAGAGGCATGAGTTTGTCCTTGCCAGCAATGCGACTGATTCCTGAGTCCTAAGAAATGGGTCCAGGTAATCAAATCTGGACATTGAATCCAGTCCTGGATTTTGTTCTTGCTTCAAGTCAATGTAATTCATTGGCCAAATAGTGTCAGACCTAACAAGGATTACTAAGTCCAGGACTGGAAACTGGATGAAAGGTCCAGATTTCAGGACCTCTGGAGTAGAGCAACCAGTAGTTACATCTGGACTGCAGCAGGTCTATTGGAAACCTTTTTGGAAAGTTGGAAATGATGTGTGGTGGTGATCATTCAACATCCTGATCTCACTAAGGCCCATCAGTGGATACAATCAAATTCTCAAAGCAATGCTCAATGGAGAAGAAACAGTTACTCTTTTTTTAATACCCATGATTTCAGAAGAAACAATGAATGAGCAGGTGCCCCAATACTTTTGTCCATACAGTGTATTTCTTTGGGACAATATGTAACAGCATATTTATTCAACTGAACAGCACAACTTCAGTTATTAAACTGAAGTAGCTCGGACACAGAGCTCTGAGCACTGCAGTTTCAAGCTGGAGAAGATGGTCTTCTATGCTCTGAGGATCTTCCTTCACACTGCCCTATTCGTTCAACTGAGGGCGTCGCACTGCGAGTTATAATGGGCAACTGTCTCTCTGCCCCCATTCACAGTTTATTAATATACAAGTGTGTGTCTTGGGGGCTTTCATTCTGTGTGTGTGTGTGTGCACGCAAATGAAAGACTGAAAGAAAGCGAGAGAGAATTTTCTCAATGCACTTCTTCATCCTCGCTCGAACGCGGCTAGTGAGCGGGCACTGCTGCTGCCCACTGGATACACAGACCACAGATTATACTCACCAACACACACACACACACACACACACACACACACACACACACACACACACACACACACACACACACACACACACACACACACACACACCACCCACAGTCTTCTCCGCTTCCTGCAGGCCCTGCTCCACGTTGAACCACAACATGCCCCCACGCCAAGCCTTCATTCACACACCAGCCTGGAGAGTGCAGAGTCTGGGACCAGCCATAGGCGACAGCATTCCCACCCTGACGGATCTGGGGCTGTGATTGGTCAGCCCATCCTCAGTTTATTCAGCAACCAGTTCACTCTGCAGAGCCAACCAGCATAAACCTCATTCAGTTCAGAGGGAAATTAACAGTAATTTGTCTGGGAAAAGCTTCACCCATTTTCCCATTACATGAACTGAGAGCACAGGCAGGAACACCTCAACTTTCGGAGCAGAACTACAGGGGGAAACAGTCAAACAGCCCATATCTTACATTGCACATTGTTACATAATGTAAGTGAAGGATATTTACATCATCTGTGTGTTTTTAAACTAATTTACTTCTAAACAACAGTTTTTTAATCTCTTAGAACGAACCGGTTTCTGTTACTGAACCTTGAGGACGGTGAAGATACAGAAGATAAGTGCTGTGTGTTCAAACCGAACAGGCCTGTCATTATAATTAGGTTATAAACTCGTCATATAATCAATGCACATGCCTCAATCATGTTTGCTATCCTTGATATCACTCGTTATGTTTTTCTTATAAAGAAGATCCATGAAAGAGTTGGTATATCTGTTTGACCCCACATTCCAGAGCTGCAGTTTGTGGAGCTGACGTTAAACCGGTTATTATAAGATACATTTCACTAAATGCATTGATACAGAACTGAACTGAATCTAATTGGGGCCTCGTGATTTTTAATCAAATTGATTTGGCAATTGATTTTTATACACAGTTAAGACATCTTCATGCCAGAGCTCTGTCTTAAGCCCCCTCCTCAGTGGCGAGGGAGGGCACAGGAGAGGACAGCAGAACAAGGGAGCAGAAAAAAGGTTTCCGCAAGATCAAAACAAAATGTTATTTAAAAACTACCATCAAAAATCCCCTCAACATAGAGCTGGACAATATGACCTCAACTCAAAATAACAATTAATCAAATTACCATCAATTACTTTACGATTATTTTGGTGTGGGCTGTTTTTCTATGTAAAGAGAAATGTATAGAAGTATCATATATATATATATATATATATATATATATATATATATATATATATATATATATAAAGAAAATTCAGGTTGGGGTTGGGGACCACTGCGATAGAGAACCATCTACTATAAAAGTCTTTTCAGCAGTGAACACCTTAAGAAGCCTTTGAAGAGTGCAGGTGTACAAATGTAAAAATGACAACCAAAAAGTTGGTATCTTTACTGTTATGATGCACTTTTTTAATACACTGTTCTTTTCATACATCCATACTAGGCAAGCAAGGCTCAGAGAACAGGGTCAACCTCCGAAGCAGTTTAGAGGTTGGTGGACGCAGTAATCGAACTCGGTGCTCACATTCACACGCTCTATGTGGTACATGCATACATACTCTACGTACATACTCGTTGTTTACAATCAGACAGGTTGTTTCATAATTCTCACCAGCATCGGTTTCCACAGCTGAGTCACGTCTAACCTGGAGGAAACCCCTGTCCCCCAAAATCAGACCTGGACATGCCCTGGCCCAATGACACAATGTCTCATATGACCATGGCTAAGCTCACTGCAATTAGGAAGACCACACCCGCTCACCACTGGCCCACCAGCTTATCCTCCCTAAATCTGTAATTGGATAACGACCCGCTCAGGAAGGAGCTTCCAAAAGCCCTCTTCAGAGACACAGAGGCGCACAGAGTAGATGGGCCGGATGCTGGAGATATCTTCCACAAGTTTTAACAGGAAGACCAGGACTGAGCGCCAGGGCAAGGTCACAGGGTTTCAAATGAAGCAAACCAGAGACTGTCCTGACCGAGACGAGTCTGCTGATCTTAGAGCCTGACAGGCTGCCATTATTCCTACTGTCACACAGAGCTGCTTAGTATTCAAAACAGGGACAAGCGGCATCACAGACAATCGCTAAAACAGTCAGAACTTCCTATCTGGCCGATGCAGTAGGTCTAGCTGGGCTACTGCAGAACACCTGAAATCACTGCAAATCCTGGTAGGTAGAGCACAGATTCACCTGTGTCACTATCAGCAAATACACTGTATGGACTGAAGTATTTGGAAGCCTGCTCACTCACTTTCTTCTGAAATCAAGGGCATTGAAAGGAGTCCTGCTTTTGTTGGAGTTCCTGTCTCTATTATCCAGGGAAGACCTTCTACAAGATTTTGGAACACTGCTGTGAACATTTGATTGCACTCAGTAACAAGAGCATTAGTGAGGTCATGATGGTGAATGATTAATGCCCCAGCACCTACATTCCAAGGAACACAGCTCAACTGCTCCACAGGTCAATGCTGAGGGATTTATACCCCTCGGGCCAATTCCTGGCATTAGGCATAGCTCCAATAGTTTCATATTTTTGTTTATGAAAGAGAGTCTTATTCTATTCATAGTCTTGACAAGCTGTGTGGTGCATTCACATTTACGTTTCAGAATTAGCAGTAGCAGAAAGCTTTCATTAGAAAAAGCAGTCATTTGCATCCTCGCTGGGCAGCCAATGTGCTCAGAGGAAAGTGCCGGGTCCCCAGCTCTGATGCAATGGCTGATGACAGGAGAAGGAAAGGGAAAGCAGGCCAATTTTGCTCTCCCTCTCACTCTGTCTTCCAATAGCATGCAGCCTAACCCAGGATTCAAACTTGTAATCCTCAGATCATAGTGGTAGCGCTTTAGACCACTGAGGTGTTCCTATACTTGACAGTTTTTCGACAACACGTTTTGTCAGTATGTGAGCTGTGGGTGTCCCGAAACTTTTGTACATATACTGAATGTAATGTAAATATTATTAGATTTTGAGGACAAGTCTTCAGATCTACTGTCACAACATGAGCACATGAGTAATCATAATGGTGCTAAACTAAATGCTAAGAGCTTGTACGTGCTTCATCATTATTTGTGTCTATAACTGGAAACACAGTTTTCCTCTCTACCTGTCATCAAACACACAACACATTACCACAGGTCCATACACGATTCACCACTTGTCAAATACATGACTCATAATGTGACACAACTGTTGCCTAATTCTGGAGAGGCTCGTGCACAAGGACGTCCACACTGCAAAATGAGCCAATCCTCAGTTTCCGAAACCACCCATCCTCCTACGCTGCAGAGGGCCGCCCTACACAGGAGTTGCATGACGAACTAGCAAACATACTTAATGCAACCTAAAATGAACCCACACATGCCTAGTACAACAAACACAGCATCCACTGTCAAAAGCTCAGAGAGTGAGAAGATAAGCTGATTTCTAACAGAGTAAAAGGCATAAAGCTGAAGAACGATTAGTGTATTTTATTTCTATCTGTATACTTTTAGAGCTGGGTGGGGTAGCAGCACCATGCAAAAATTTGGGCACTGCAAGGTGAGAGTTTGAGCTCTCATAACCCTTACCAAGATGTCAGACCTTTAAATAGCTGATTAGTAGGGCTGCATAATCACCACTGATTTCCCAAATCAATTTGATTCTGATTTACAGGAACCTAATTTGATTTGATTCAGATTCAATATTGATTCATTTAGGCATATTTAATTCACAATAACAGGTTTTTAACTTCAGCTCCACAAACTGCAGTGCAGAAATATGCTGGTGAATTAGCTAGCATCTAAAATAATAAGCAACATTCACACTGTTCATTACAAAACGATTCATAAAGATTTTACGGGATCAAATCCACTCAGAATGAAGCCCCTCTGTCTTGCCTGTTTTCTTCAGGAAGAGATGTGGTTGTGCTCAGAAGTGTTCTTTTGGCTTTATTAGCTGCAGCTGAGAATCTCTGTGCGATAAAATTCCCTTAAAAGTATAACTGGTGTTTTTTTCTTGCCTCCTAATCCCCCATTAAGAGCTGCCAGACCATGCAATCATAATATGAACAGCTGAATTTGAGTGGGTCATCAAAGGTTGAGCTGTGACTGACAGACTGAAACATGTCTCTTGTACTTCTCTCCCAAAAAAAACATTCACCCTTTAATAAATTTAAAAGTTAAGTTTTTATCAGAGAAATATAATAAACACACCATCAATGCCCACAGCCTGCTTTTCAAATATTGAAAGTGTTTTGGTGACTCCCAAGGGTTAAAGATCAATTTCAGTTTTATGTGAATCAATAACAGATCATTCAAATGAAGAAAAATCGATTTGTTTAAACCCACCCCTACTTAGAGATATAGCGTGTTCACAATACTGCAAAGTCAGTTTTTGCCCCATTTTGTGCAGCCCTAACCCACTGCAAAGTATTTAGACTGGAGTGCCCATTCTTCAACACTCTATGAATTAATAATTAAATCAGAAAGCTTAAACGGACACAAAAATATCCCGGTTCATGTTGTAGAGAGCCACTGCGAGTGCGTGTGAAGGGAGCACCTCCTCCACTGCTTGGCCTCTAGACTAAAAGGTGTGTTTCATAATCTAATGGTTTCCACAGAGGACGAGTGCAGGCATGACAAGCTAATCACACAGGGTTCCCAGTTGATGGGTTAGACCAGAGCAATTGACCTGGGTTGTGCTAAATCTGCCCTGGCAACTTCAAAGTTGAACAGGGTTCTCAGGCCAGCCAGAGTCAAACTCTAAACGTAGTAAGTGATAATGCAGTGTACATCCCTCAGCTTCCTTTAGGAAAAGCCTGGGTGTGAGCACGGGTCTGCGACAAGGAAGCAGCACAGATTCAAATGAGAAACTTGAGCAGCTTGTACAAAAGAAAAATGCTGTTGATTAAAATAGTTATTCAATAATCAGAAATGAGGTTAGAATTGAAAATGTTCAATTATTCATGATATTGAATTGAGGACAGCACTTCACTTTCAAAAGAAGCAAAACTATGATGTTCTACACAACTGGGTCAGAACATCTCCAAAACATCATGTTCTCTGTGCAGTTGCGTAGTGGTCAGTACCTGCTAAACGTTCTGTAAGAAAGGACAACTGGTGAAATGACAGGGACAGTGACAAAAAGGTCCTGCTATAACATTCGTTTTGGTGCCAAATACCACAGGTCACCTTCAGAGGTCTTGTGGAGTCCATGTCTTGACAGGTCAGAGCTGTTTTGAAGGCACGGGGTAGACCAGAATCAGAGATTCTAAGACATCCTTGACCACACAGCACTTTCACTAAGCGGGTCAGGAAGGTTAATTGGTGAGCCTTTTTCAGCTTCTGCCGCAAACAGATTTCAAACCAACAGGCAGAAACAAAGCTGGAGACGTGACCCAGCAGGCTCTGAGCAGGAGCTGGCTCACAGTGTGAATGCACACCTGGAGTGTGAGCGCTGAGCCTGTCTGCTCAGCGAGGCCCAGGGCCACAAAATCACGACCAAGAATCATATGCAGAGCAGAGAGTACAAGCAGCATTTTCAAACCAATTTACCAGTGAGTTTTACCAGCGGGTCACACGGTTGACCATAAATCAGATCCATGTAGGTCCGATAATGTTCATGCTGTCCACATTACAACCCTGACTACAATATAAAGAAGCAAAATCTCCATAAGCTTAAAAGAAAATGACAGTGTACTATGAAAAAACAACATGAAAAAATTGGGACACCCCTCAAAATCTCGCATTGTTTTTTCTATAACACAAATGTGATCGTCTTCATAAGTCTAATACCCCTTCCACTGTGTGTGTGTGTGTGTGTGTGTGTGTGTGTGTGTGTGTGTGTGTGTGTGTGTGTGTGTGTGTGTGTGAGAACTAAGTGGGGGCAGAGTACAAAAGGAGCTGATTCCAGGGGCAGAGCAAAGCGAAGGAGCTGGAAAAAATGTTTTCCGTAAGACTGAAACAAAACATTCATTGTAAAACTCAATATAAACGATAACGCCTCGGCCATATCACTTACTGTTCATATACAAATACAGATCTAAGTACGATAAAGGATACACGATACGACAATAACCTTAAAGTAGAACTGTGATGCACCAACATCCATCCGTAACACCAGAAACACAGCGCACATATTTACATAGTAACCTTTAATCACAATGTTTCGATGAGATCATTTGAACAGGACTATACTCTATAGAGGGTCGTCCCTCCAGAAAAACTATTTCCACACAAACGACCCACTCGCTCTTTTTAGCAACTAAATCAGACACAGATGGAAACCTGTGTAACAGATGCGATATTACGACACACTAATTACCTTTAGCTTTATGCTTATAGCTGAAGGCAGGGGTTCACAAACTTCTGCACCACAAGACCCTCCTATACCCACTTTCAATCAGTTCATTGTTTCTCCTTTAAGAAATTATTATAAAATAACACATGAGTTTAATCATCTCTATCCTGAATAATGAACACAATAACCCAGTTCAGTAATACTTACAGGTGCTCAAACTGGTTCTGATCCATATGATGTTCAGTTGCAGGACTGTGTTTCCCTCTCAGCCCACATTAAATATCTCAAATATCATCCAGCTCACATCAAACATCATGTTAAACACTCTCTCTGCCATTTAAGATGACCTTAATACTGTGAAGCTGTAAACAAACTCAGCTGGTCAGCTCACGCTACTCAACGGCTTGCAGTATATTTTGAACCAGTGAACAAAGCACTGGCCAGCATTCATTGGTCAGCTTCTACTGGTGCATTCTGCCTTGGTATCAAAGTAACTGCAATAAACAAATGTTTGAAGTACTTTTAAAATATTGATACATTTTTACCATATCAACCACCCCACTGACCATTACACACCACTATTAATGAAGCAGAGCAGTTCAGTACACTGAATTCATCTACTGGCGGCCATGCCATAACACCACCTCCACCATGTTTGACAGATTGCTTCAAACCATGAACCCGTCCTTTCCTTCTCTATCCTCAAATCTACCAGCGTTTCCACTGCATTTACAGTGCTGCCACAACATGACCTATAGTGAGTTCATCAGGGATGTGACAAAGTTCGAATTCGAATTCGCTGACATTCGAACTTCGACAATTTCTAGCAAATTCAAATTCGACGGATGTTTTAGGGCCAATTTTCATCAAACGCAGATTTGAAATTGCCGCTGGTATATAAAACAGAACCATTCATACTGTCAGGACTGGACAGAGGGAAGTAGATGCAGATATAAATACAGCACTTTAATGAGACAAAAGCGATAAACAGAGTCAAGGCAGGTGAGACAATACCAACATGGACAAACCAGGGACGAAAGTCGAAAAACAGGTGATCAATCAACGGACAGACAAACACAGACAGACATAACAAGAAACAGACAATCAACACGGACAGACTGATAACGATCAACACGGACAGACTGATAACTATGAACACGGACAGACTGATAACAAGAAACAGATAGACTGATAACGATGAACACGGACAGACTGATAACGATGAACACGGACAGACTGATAACGATGAACACGGACAGACTGATAACGATGTACACGGACAGACAGAGACAGACTGATAACGATGAACACAGACAGACTGATAAAGATAAACACAGACAGACTGATAAAGATAAACACGGACAGACTGATAAAGATAAATACGGACAGACTGATAAAGATAAACACGGACAGACTGATGACGATGAACACGAGCAGCACGGTGAAGGTTACGAGGAAAAGCCAGACACTGAATAAGCTGAAAGGCTGTATTAAACACTCTCCGGACCAGGTGAATACAATCAGAACTCAGGTGATCGGGAATGTGAGTGAGTCACATGATCAGTCAGTTTTGGTCGTTTACCAAAACCGCATTTGCATTTGAATTCAATGGATTTGTAGCTAAAAAATTCTAATCCGACAGATGCAGATTTTCCTCAGCTCCATCACATCCCTAGAGTTCATAATCTAATGAACTATATGAGACCATGTTTCATTGTCCATTTACTAAATCAGGCTAAATGTTGAAGATTTCACGCTGTTGTTTGTGCAGTGTACCAACCCACGCCGAGCAACAGTCATTAGAAGTGAAGCTTGGTATTTGGGCAGGTCTATTACATTTTGTGAGTCCTGTCCCCAAAACATCCAACCTAAACTAGTTTTGTTGTTTTTTTTAAGGCCTAAATTTGGCCTAAAAATGAATTTTTAAAGGGACGGATACATGCCGGGTGTAGAGTGAGAAACAGTCCCCAAAGGATACTTGTGTTGTGTGTTCATTAGGGTCTCCAGTGAGTTCACAAGATAAATAAAATAGTTACATTTATGTTGTAGTCATGGCAACGCCTGGAAGTATTTGGCACCTCTGAAGAAGCCCCAGTGCATTTCACCCTTTAGTGAAGAGGGTATTTCTGGGTAATTTCATTAAGAACACAGAAAACAGGAAGACCCCACAACAGTCACACACGTCCAGCTACAGCCTATAGCAGTTCAGCCCGGTGCCGAGTCGTGGACTGACGGCTCTGCAGTTTGAGGCTCCACGAGACAGTAAGAGGATAAACACCAAACCACCCAGAGCTTCTGTGTCAGCAGGCCAGTGGGATCCACCTTATGGCTGAACTGGTTACACAATGCTGCCCACTCTCCCCAGTTCACCCAGTACTGACCAGGCCATGCCCCCTACCCTGCTCTCACACTCTCACACACACGCACCCTCTCTCTCTCACACACACACACGCACTCACACGCGCACTCACACACACACGCACTCACACACACACGCACACGTGCTCTCACACACACGCACACGTTCTCTCACGTACACACACACGTTCTCTCACGTACACACACACGTTCTCTCACGTACACACACACGTTCTCTCACGTACACACACACGCACACCCACTCTCACGCACACTATCGCTCATACACACACACACACTCTGTTATCCCCACATACACACACTCTCTCGCGATACACACACACACGCCCCTTCGCAGATACACACACACACACGCTCTCGCATACACACACACACACACGCTTCTCGCATACACACACACACGCTTCTCGTGATACACACACACACACACACACACGCTTCTCGCATACACACACACACCGCCCTTCTCGTGATATTACACATTATTATCGCTCTTCGCGACACGCGACACGCTTCTTTCTTCGTGACACGCCACGCCACACACACGCTACACACACACACATACACACACACATCGCCGCCACGCCACACACACACGCGCCTCTCACACACATACACACCGCCTCACAAGACACACACGCGCCCGCACACACACGTCCCTCTCACACACACGTTCTCACACACACACACGCTGTTTTCACACACACACGCCGCTGCTTCCCCACACACACACGCTGCTCTTCCCCACACCACACACGCCCGTCCCCACACACGCCGCTTCCCCACACACACACACGCCGCCTCCCCCTCTCTCACACACACACACGCCTCACACACACACACGCCCCACACACACACACGCCTCACACACACACACACGCCTCACACACACACACGCCTCACACACACGCCCACACACACACACGCGCTTCCACACACACACGCCTACACACACACCTCCATAAACACACACACACGCTCTCACACACACACACGCTCTCTCTCACACACACACGCTCTCTCTCTCACACACACACGCTCTCACACACACACGCTCTCACACACACACGCTCTCACACACACACACGCTCCTCTCACACACCACACCGTTCTCTCACACACACGCCTTCCTCCCTTTCACACACACACGCCTTCCCCACACACACATCGCTCTCCCCACACACACATCGCCTCTCTCACACACACACACACACACACACATCGCGCTCTCCTCACAAACACACACGCTCTCCTCACAAACACACACACGCTCTCACAACACACGTCGACATTATCGTCGAATACACACATCGCTCTAACACACACACGTTCTAACACACACACACGTTCTAACACACACACACACGTTCTCACACACACTTTCTCACACACACGTGTTCTCTCACACACACACGTGTTCTCTCACACACACACGTGTTCTCTCTCACACACACACGTGTTCTCTCACACACACACGTGTTCTCTCTCACACACACATCGCAGTTCTCTCTCACACACACATCGGTTCTCTCCTCACACACACACACACACACAGACACACACACACGTGTTCCCTCTCCCCACACACACACACACACACACGCACACGTCTCCCCTCACACACACACACACACACACACACACACACACACACACACACACACACGCTCTCCTCACACACACACAAACACACGCTCACACACACACCTGTTCTCCTCACACACACGCCTCTCCCTCACACACATTGGCCACGCTCTCTCTCTCTCACACACACACGCCCTCTCACACACACACACGCTCTCTCACACACACACACGCTCTCCCCTCTCACACACACACACACACACATACACACACACACACACACACATACAAACACACACACGCACACACACACAAGCACACACACACCTTCTCTCACATAAAACACACACACACACACAACACGTTCTCACACACACACACACACACTGCAGCCCACACACACACACGGGCCCCCACACACACGCCTTCCTCACATACACACACACACGCTGCTCTCTCACACACACACACACACACGCTCTCTCACATACACACACACGTCCCTCCCCACACACACACACACGCTCTCTCACACACACACACACACACACACGCGTTCTCACACCACACCACACTCTCCCCACACACACACACCACACCTCTCTCTCCCCACACACACACACTCTCTCCCCACACACACACACACCTCTCTCCCCACACACACACACCCCTCCCCACACACTCCCCCCACACACACACACCTCCTCTCCACACACACACACACTCCCCACACACACACACACACCTCTCTCCCCACACACACACACCTCTCCCCCCCCCCACACACACACACCTCTCCTCACACACACACACCTCTCTCTCCCCACACACACACTCTCCTCACACACACACACACCCCCTCCCCACACACACACACACACACCTCCTCACACACCCCCTCTCACACACCCCCACACACACACACACACACACACCTCTCCACACACACACTCCTCTCTCCCTCACACACACACTCTCTCTCCCCACACACACAGCGCACACTCCCTCTCTCTCTCACACACACTCTCTCTCACATTATTACACTCTCTTCCTCCCCACACACACACACCTCCCCACACACACACCTCTCCCCACACACACACCTCTCTCCCACACACACACACCTCTCCACACACACACACACACACACACACACCCCCCCCCCCCTCTCACACACCTCTCACACACACACTC
Organism: Acestrorhynchus altus; assembly: GCA_034509495.1. Lineage (NCBI taxonomy): Eukaryota > Metazoa > Chordata > Actinopteri > Characiformes > Acestrorhynchidae > Acestrorhynchus > Acestrorhynchus altus. The sequence goes on along the minus strand of CM067516.1, from coordinate 7,790,617 downwards.
TCTCTCCCCACACACCTCTCTCTCACACCTCTCTCCCCACACACACCTCTCACACACTCTCTCACACACTCTCACACACCCCTCTCACACGACCTCTGCCACACCCCCCACACACACACACACACACTCTCTCTACACACACACTCTCACACACACACCCCCACCCACACAATCACAGACTACCACCCCACACACACCTCCACACACCACCTCTCTCCCCACCACACCTCTCCCCCTCTCTCTCCCCACACACACCTCTCTCCCCACACCACACACACACACACACACCTCCCCTCACACACCCACACACACCACACCCCCCTCCCTCCCTCACACACACACACACACACCCCCCTCACACACACACACACACACACCCCCCCTCTCCTCACACACACACTCCTCACACACACACCTCCCCACACACACACACACACACCCCACACACTGACCCCCCCCCCCTCCCCACACACACACACACTCTCTCCTCACACACACACACCTCTCTCTCCCCCACACACACACACCTCTCTCTCCCCACACCACTAACACACTCTCTCACACACACACCCCCCCTCTCTCCCCACACATCAATAACACACAACACCCCCTCTCTCTCTCTCCTCACACACACACACACACCCCTCTCTCCCCACACACACACTCTCACACACACCCCCCTCTCTCTCACACACACACACACACACCCCACCTCCCCACACACCCACACACACACACACCACACCCCCCCCCACACCACACACACCCCACCTCCACACCCACACACACACCCCTCTCCCCACACCCCCCCTCCCCACACACCCCCCTCCCTCCCCACACACCTCCCCCCCCCACACACCCCCTCCCCTGCACACCCTCTCTCCCCACACACCACACCTCTCTCTCCCCACACACACACCTTCCCCACCCCCACACACACACACACCACCACACACACCTCTCACACATCTCACACACACACACACACACACACCTCTCTCACACACACACACACACACCTCCCCACACACACACACACAGACCCCTCCCCACACACACACACCCCTGGCCACACACACACCTCCTCACACACACACACACACCACACACCCTCTCTCTCACACACACCTCTCCCCACACACACACACACCTCACACACACACACACACTCCCCACACACACACACCACACACACACACACCCCACACACACACACACCCCACACACACACACACACACCCCACACACACACACACCCACCACACACACACACACACACCCCACACACTCACACACACACCCCACACACACCCACACACACACCTCACACACACACCACACACACACACACTCTCCACACACACACACCCTCTCACACACTCTCTCTCTCTCTCACATTACATCTCCCCACACACCTCCCCACACACACCTCTCTCCCCACACACACCCCCCCCTCTCTCCACACACCTCCCCACACACACACTCTCTCCCTCACACACCTCCTCCCCACACACACACACCCCCTCTCCCTCCCCACACACACCTCCCCCCCTCTCTCCCTCACACACACACACCTCTCTCTCTCTCCCCCACACACCTCTCCCCACACACACCTCTCTCTCCCTCACACACACCTCCTCCCCACACACACTCTCACACACTCTCCCCTCACACACTCTCTCTCACACACACCTCTCTCCTCACACACACCTCTCCCCACACACACCTCCATCCTCCACACACACTCTCTCTCCTCACACACACCCCCCCCCCTCTCCCCCCACACACACACCTCTCTCTCTCTCTCTCACCACACCTCTCCCTCACACACACCCCTCTCTCTCTCCCCACACACACCCCCCTCCCCACACACACTCTCTCTTCACACACACCTCTCCACCCACTCCCCCCCACACCCCACCTCTCCCCACACACACACACCCCCTCTCTCCACACACACACACACACCTCTCCCCACACACACACCCCCTCTCTCTCTCCACACACACCCCCCACTCTCACACACACCTCTCTCACACACTCCCTCTCACACACACACTCTCCTTGACACCCACCTCCCCACACCTCACCCCCCTCTCTCTCCCCACACACCCCCCCTCTCCCCACACACCCCCCTCTCTCCCCACACACCCCCCCCCTCCCCCACACACTCCCCCCCCCCCCCACACACCCCCCTCCCTCCCCACACACACCCCCCCCTCCCCACACACACTCTCTCTCTCCCCACACACCCTCACACACACACCCCCCCCTCCCCACCTCTCTCCCCACACACCACACCCTCTCTCCCCACACACCCCACACACACACCCCTCTCCCCACACACACCACACCTCTCTCCCCACACACACCTCTCTCCCCACACACACACCCCTCTCTCTCTCACACACACACACACTCTCTCCCTCACACACACACTCTCTCTCTCACACACACTCTCTCACACACTCCTCTCACACACACACTCTCTCTCACACACACACCTCACACACACACCTCACACACACCTCACACACACACCTCTCACAC
>CM067516.1:7750567-7780567 GCA_034509495.1 Acestrorhynchus altus | reverse complement strand
CACACACACGCTCTCCTCACACACACACACACACACGCTCTCACACACACACACACACACATCGCCTCTCACACACACACACACACACACGCCTCACACACACACACACACACACGCTCTCTCACATACACACACACACACACGCCCCTCCTCACACACACACACACGCCTTCCCACACACACACACACACGCCTCCACATACACACACACGCTCTCTCACACACACACACACGCTCTCTCACATACACACACACACGCTCTCCTCACATACACACACACATCGCTCTTCCGCATACACACACACACGCTCTCTCACATACACACACACACGTCCCTCTCCCCACACACACACACACACGCCTCTCACACACACACACACACACGCTCTCCTCACACACACACGCTCCTCCCCACACACACATCGCCTCCCCACACACACACACTGCTCCCCCCACACACACACATCGCTCTCTCTCACATACACACACACACACACACGGCTCTCCTCACATACACACACACGCCTTCCCCACATACACACACGTCCTCACATACACCACACACACACATCGCCTCTCACACACACACACACACACGTTCCTCTCACACACACACACACACACGTTCTCTCACACACACACATCATCACCACACGTTCTCCTCACACACACACTGTCTCCACACACACACACACACACACGTTCCTCTCACACACACACACACCATCGTTCTCTCACACACACACACACAATAATATCGTTCTCTCACACACACACACACACACACGTTCTCACACACAACACACACACACACACGTTCTCTCACATACACACACACACACACACGTTCTCTCACATACACACACACACACACACGTTCTCTCACATACACACACACACGCGCGTTCTCTCACATACACACACACGCGCGCTCTCTCTCACACGCTCTCTCTCACACACACATACACACACGCGCTCTCTCACACACACACACACACGCTCTTTCAAACACAAACTGTCACACACACACTCTCTCTATAAAGTGCTGATCAATATGTGCACTTTTCACTCAGTCTGGTGCAGCGCGAGCGCACTGGACTCCCATTGTTCCCAAGCTGCAGTGTGCACTACCTCCCTAAACCCTACACCCCCCTCCTCCTCCTCCTCCTCTTCACTTTTCCCTCCCTCACTTCAGTCTTCCTCCACACTTCCTCACACTTACATAACCCCTACTCCCTCTTTCCGCGCGAGCGACAGACGAGGGCCCCTAACGAGGCAGCGCGTGTGAGAAGAGGACGCGACCGGTTTCTCCACATAAGTTCACGTTTAAGCGGAGAGTCTGAAACCCGCTCCACTCACCTCCTCCCCCTGTCCGTGTCCCTGTCCCAGCGCCGCAGAGCCGCGTCCACAGTCCGAACCCCGACTCCTCCTCAGCGGGAGCTGAAGCCTCTGCTCGGCCGCGGCCCGAGGCGGAGAGGCGGCTCGGACTAGCGCTGCGGACTGACCTCCATCCCGACCCAGTCCCGAAAAGCCCCGGATTGTCCCCCTGCAGTGTCCGCGTTCCGCCGCTGCGCCCGCGGCTCCGTGCCCGCAGTCTGCTCGCTGGTGTCCGGCCGCGGTGGCGCCTCTCCTACTCCGCCATGTTGTGGCTCCGAGGTGGGAAGCGCCGGATTCCCGGGACGAAACCCCGCCCACTGAGAGCGGCGCGAGGACGCTGCGCCCCCTGGCGGTGAAAACCGAACCTGCAGAAAAGAAGGGATGCAGAAACTTTACACAAATAAACACATAGAGGAAGGTACGAGTTCATTAGTTAGTTAAACATCATAACTACGTCTAACTTTGCCGTTAATTAATGAAGTCACCAAGTAAACAACGCATTTTAAAAAGCCTAATGAATAAATGGATATTGGGAAACACAAACCGCGCCATCTAGTGGTCAAACCTGACCTCACACAATAAGCTGAAAACTGGAGCGTCTCCAAAAATGACAACATGGATAAAAAGATCATTTACGATCATCATTCCACTCCACGAGGTAAACGGTCGTATTTTGTATTAATTAAACGTAACGTGGCATTTCAGGCCTTTTTTGTTTCACTGTTGATCAGTTTGGTTTTTGCTCATGAAAACCAGAAACAGAATCTTTTATTCAAATGTATATTATTATATTTATATATTATATTTATTTGTAATATTTTACAAATCAAAGTGTCAAGCTTCAAACAAAACGCTTGAAATAAATTATTTTAAATGTAATAAATATAAAATATATTTAATGTTTGAATGTTTTAACAGTGTTATAACCTTTTGATATACACTAGTAAATGAAGCCAACTAATTTTCTACATGTGTGACCAATAAATAAATAAATACACATAAGATAATATCATCTGGTGGTTCAAAAAGGAACAATTAATTGCAATATATATGTTATAATATATATATATATATTATGGTTTTATTATTATTACTATTATTATTATTATTATTATTATTATTAATAATAATAATAATAACAACAATAATAATAATAATTATCATCATCATCACAATCATAATAATTATATTGTTCTATTTTTGTTATATATAAACAACGAATAAACGAATACACTTGATCAGTTTGGGCCAAAAATATAAGTAGAAATAGTAAACATAACCACGTCAATTAGTGGTCAAATCAGATCGCCACCTGGTGGTGAAACCTGATAATGAAGAAATGGGCGAAATAGTTCCATCTATTGACTCAGAAGACAATAATCACCAGCACCATTGATCCAGTAAACAGTAAACATTATCTTGTTGTTTGTTAATTATAGAATCATACGTATTCTTTTACCTAGTTATAATATAATTATATTATTATAATCTTAAAAAAAAAAAAAAAAAAACATGTCAGAGAACCCGAGGGGAGGGAATTACCACTTGAGAACGTTTTCCGGTTAGACACCAGAGGGCGCTCCTGAGTGAGTCTAAAATGAATGGGTTCATATGGAGCCTTTAATTAAAATCTTCAGCAACGCAGACCTATTTTAAAACCTCACAGTCAGCTTTCATTAATGTAACTCTACTGCATTAGAAAAAAATTACATTAAAAAGAACTGAACTGAGGTGAACCGCGCTGTTTGGTGATCAACTATATAACATACACAGTGCCCCCTGGTGGACAGGTCTGATAATGGGTCATCGAGTTATAAGTATTCTAGTGCCATCAAGTGGTAAAAAATGATACAGCACAATTTAAAAATCCAGCTGGGTTTTCTCAAGGATGGTGACGCAGTACAGCCCTGAGATGTTATTATACACTCTAAAGTATTATTTTACATTAAAGAGCAACAGCAGTCACAGTAAAGCAGCTGGTTGTGTTTTATTTGATAGCTGTTTGACTTTACACTGAAATAACATATGTTAACAGACCCAGAGGATAGCGGCCCACTGGTGGTCCGCTGATGGCAAAGTTGGTGGTCAGGGTTTTCTCTCGGGAAAGTAGAGTATTAAACAAAATTTCACTCTAATCACCCACTTTCCTCTCAAGCCCAGTTTATTCATTTATTTTTGTCATTTCTGTTGTAAATCAGCTTAATCATTTTCAGCACAGCTGTTTGTAATGTTTGTCTTAATTTATTTTCTAAAATAAAAGTATGTTTGCATTCAAAATCTTTAGATTAGTGTAAATGTCTGTGTAAATGTTAGTGTAAATGTCTTTTACACAGGACAGTATTCCAGTGGTCCAAGGGTGAACCAGCAGTGGCTAACAGTCAGCAGTTGCAGAATTAATCAAACCAGTGGACCGATTTGCTCAGTGTTTGCTCTTTACAGACAGTAATCAGTTTTGTTCCTTTCTAGTAAAATAGTGATGAATAAAGTCTCGTACACATTTCTTTGAGAAATTTCTTTCAAATGCAGTGAGAGTCTTTGTACTATCCTTTATCTTCTGCAAACTCTGTCTTCTCTGTCATAATGTTATAAATAAACAAAAACAGACAATACAGAAGCTGAAGTATTACATTTAATTCACACTTATGAATGAAATAAATAGCAGATAACACATACAGAGCACAAACAAACGTTAAAGTGAAGAAGTAGAGCCCAGCATTCCTGACCACTGGTCAAGATCAAAGAGTTTAATTGTCATGCAGAGTACACAGGCAGCTACACTGTACAGTGAAATTCTTTGCTCTACAATGTAAGTGAGATTGGAATTTGTCAGAATGAGAGCTGTAAGGACTCAGTGGATGGTTTGGTCAGCAGGAGTGGAGAGCAGAGTAAGCTGGCGAGGCCTCAGTGCTGTGTTGGGGATTTCTTCAAGCAGAGAGATTAGAAATGACCGCTCTGGTGAACTCGGCACTCGTAGCATAGCCTCCTAGATCAGCTGTACGAACCTGAGGCAAAAGACACAAATCTTCATTAAACACATAGACACCAATCAGCCAAGGCCCACTGAAGCTCATGGAGGTCCCACCTCATGACTTACAAGGCTCAAAGTATCTGCTTTAACATTGTTCTGGATGCCTTGACAGGCCAGAGCTGTTGTGATGGTACAAGGTGGAGCTACTTTATTATTAGCTCTTTAAAGCCGGATCCGTCAAATAATTGTCAAAAAGTCAAATTCTTTCAATTTTATTTCACCTTCTGATTATTTATTTAAAAAAGAAGAAGAAACAAATAAGACCATGCATGACTTTTATTTTGTTACAGTTAATGCATCAGGACTTCACTGTGTAGCAGTTTTTTAAATCTAAAATCCCAAACTGTTAAACCCCAGACAGAGTTGCCTTAGACATCTCTACATGTCTTTTTATTAGTGCACACATGCACAGATAATCCACCAAAGGGCAAAATACATGAATATTATTTTAGGTTATTATTTCTGTAATTATTGTTTATTATAGACTATTGTTATAATTTACCTGTTATTTAAGAATTATTTTAGATCATTATCACATCACAGAGGGTAACAAAACTAAAATGTGTATCAAATATGATACACTTGGATTTAAAATAATAGTCAAGTGGTAATGTTATGGCTTATCAGTGTATATTTCATGTATGTTGTATCAATAACAATTACAATCAAAAACGGATGAAAATTATTGGTGGGAACAATTCAATAACTGCCGGATATTGATGAGGACACGTCACCTCTGTAACCCATTAATGTGAATGATACTAATGTGCTGTGATTTTCAGCAATGGCAGATGGTAAATGAGAACAACACTCTAACACTAAAGTTAGACAAAAATCAAACCTCGTTACTTTTTAATATCACTCACCAAAACTCAGCTTTGTTCAGATTTCTTTTCAGAAAAACTCAAAATTGTTCATTTTTACAAGTACCTTCACTTTTAATAACTATAGATAGTTTTAGTGGTTTTATAATTTGTTTAAAACTATTTTAAAATAAGTATTTTGTCATTTTTTAGCAAATCTGTGACTACAGGCTGCCCGCACTATTTTTCACTATTGCAGATTTTTCACTAAAAGCAGTTCCTATACTACATTATTATTCATATCAGCAATTTGTTTTCTTTTTTGAGTTTTTATTATTATGGCTACACATCCATAATACAAAATAAATGATATCAATATCAATGAAATCCAAGATCAATTAAAAAGTAAAAAAACAATAGATCAGAAGATGTCCTTTGGCATCTGATAAAAGCTAATGTTACAGCAGTCCTGTAAGTTGTGAGGTGGGACCTCCATGACCATCAATGAGCCTTAGGCACCATGACCGTGTCACTGGTTCACCGGATGTCCATTTTTGGGGCACCTATATTAGGCACTGACCAATGCAACCAGGAACCCCGAAGACCTGCCTGATGTTTTATAGATGTTCTGACCCAGTAGTCTAGAACATCACAGTTTGGTTCTGTCAAAGTGTCTCTGATTCTTACACTTGTCCATTTTTTCTTCAACATCACTATCTGACTGTTCATTTGCTAAGACATCCACTCCTTTAAGGAGTCAGAGAACGCTGCTGATGGCACTGGATAGAAGAAGGCATGCACCAGCGACATGAAGAATCTGGAAGAACTATACAAACCATCAAGAGGAAAATGCACAAAGTGACCAAAACAGCCACAATTGCAAAAATTCAGCAAGAAGTGATGCCCTCCACGAATCCTGTTCCTGACAGCAGCTTTGGCGGTTGGCAATTGGCAGTTGACACAAACCATTATGACGACTGCCTTAACACCACATCAATGTAATCAACAACTGCAATGGTGTTGGGCCAGATGTCATGGGGTCACTCCAAATGGCAGTGGGTCATCTTCAGCAACAAGTCCCACCTTTGTGTTGGTGGAGACAACCGACAAACTGTCTTTGCATCACCAGACCTATCTGATTGAAAAAGTTGTGGGATGCTATTGGACACACTATCAACACCCCTCCTGCACAATCTGCAGACAGTGAGTGCGAATATTCAAGCTGCATGGGATGAATTATCACAGGACACCAGTAGGAACTACATGCCAAGACATTTGGTAAGTGTTACAGCTGAGACCATTCTGAGAGACACTACTTGTGTTTATTCAGCTCTGTAAATAGTTAACTATTTTTTGACCATGAGTATTTATATATTATATGCAAGAATATGGTTTGTGTCTCATATATATATATATATATATATATATATATATATATATAATATTCAAGAACTAATAACAGCTCCAAAACTATTTGTTTTGCAGTGCATAGAATTTTTGTTTCTACTTAAGAAAATGTAATGATTTTATTACTGGTCCTTTTGGATCATCTGTACTGGTCAACCCTTTGATATGATGTAAAGAGCAGCTGCATTTTAAAAAGACTGCTGGTTTAGAAAGTTTCATTTAATGTTTATTATCTGGTCTGACAGAATGGCTGTAAGGAAAGAGCAGGTGAGTTACAGACTTTCATTTACAATGCAAACCAAGATCCAGTCAAAACAAGCTATGCATGTTTAAAGACGCAAATGCTAATTTACATTTCCTGCCAGTATCTCCATCACTGTCCACAAAAGTCTTTAATGGTTTTTGATTCATCTGTAAATGATAAAGTTTATGATAATGTTTGGACCGAAATCACCAAACCATTAGCAGCAGAGATGTGGTTCTGAAGATTATCCTCCCACTTCTATCGGAATGGGTCTGAAAAAGGGCCTCTGTTTACGTTGACATTCATAAAAAAATTACAACCAGTTCATTTCAGTCAGACAGTGATGGATCTCTAAATACTGCCAAAACCTGCAATATCTTGAAACATCAGTCAGTCAAACCAATTTAAATTGTCCATCTGCAGCACTGTAACAGGAGTACTAAACGATGGCTTAGAGAGGATGGTGGCAGAGGATTGGAGGCATCAATGAGCAGTTCCAGAGAAAGACAGCTTAGCAGCTCTGAACCAGTTGTTAAATTCTGACAAACTGAGCAGCAACTCAGTAATAAACATTGTGCATCAAAAAAGCAAATAGCAACAAAATGGTATGCTCATGGCGCCAAGGTCACTGTGTCCAATGTTAAACATGGGCTAGAAGAGTACAAATCCCTGCAGCATTGGATTTCGGTGCAGTGGAGCTGCAGTCTGTGATTGAGCTGGCATTCCGTCCAACAGTTTTGAAATGAGACGCAGAACTGATCATCCAATGTCAGTAACCTGACGTCAACGATGCTCTTGTGGGAATGTAATCAATCAAATCCTCCTCAAAGCAAATGTTCCAGGACCTAGTGTAAGAGTAGAATCTATTACAGCAGCAAAGGGTAACAAACCTCTTTATGTACTCTTGACATTGGAAGGACAACTGACTACAAACTTTTGTCCAAGTACTGGAAGCTAGTGGAAGTTGCGTTGCCTGGAGTGCTGAAGGTGGAGATGGAGCGTCATACAGTACCTTTGGAATAAGTTGCAAAACCAATCATCCAACATCGGTACCTGACCTCCCTGGCACTCCCTAACGTGATGAAATGCAATCAAATCCTTCTCACAGCAATGTTCCAACATCAAGTGGAAATGTAGAGGAGGTAGGTTGTCAGCTTTTTAATACACTTGAGTTTGGAAGAACCATTGAATAAGCAGGTGTCCCTAAACATTTAGCCACAGAGGAAGATAATCACCATCAGCAGAAAACGGTTCCCTCCAGGGAAAGGTACAAGTTTCGATGAGGAAATCCAGCCCAGTGCTCAGTGGGTTGGTGTTCGTCGAGTAAGAATGGGCGAATACAGTGGGGGCATTTAAATAGCTGCGAATTGACGTTCATTTTCAAAATCAAGAGCTGAAAAGCAGAGTAGGACAACAGACAGAGCCCTGCAGCACTGAAGGATGGAAACAAGAAAATCAGGCCAGAAACGAGATCAAATCTGTAAGGACAGCCTAGGCAGCAGCGAGGGAAACTGACAAGGGGAAGGGAATTGCAGGAGAATTAAAATTGAGCAAAAGAGGGAGGGGCTGGGTTCACAAAAGACAAATATATTACACAAATATGCACTATATGGCCAAATGTTTGTGGACACTGTCTAATGAATGCATTCAGCTACATTTACAGATGTGTAAATGTCAACTACTAGTCTACTTGTCCCTGTAGAGAAGTACTAGCAATTAGGACTCTCTGAAGCAGATTAACATATGAACAGATGAACCTATTGGCACCATGCTTAATGCAGATGTGGGCTAGAGGGGTAGAAAACCCCCAAGCATTGACGTGTGGAGCAGTGGTACCGTGTTCTCTGGAATGATAACGCTCAATTCTAAATTCTGGAATCAACTGAGGAGTTGGGGATGAAATGAGGAGATTCTCATCCAACATCCTGATGTCAATTATTCTTTGCTCTTTCACTGAATGCAATCAAATCCCAGCAATGTGCCAAAATCTAGTAAAAAATCCTCCTGGAGTGTAGAGATAGTTACTCCAACAAGAGCAAGAAAAACTCCTTTAATACCCTTGATTTCAAAGAAGCAGTGAATGAACAGGTGTCTCAATACTTTTGTCCTATAGTGCATAAGACAGCATGGGCAGTAACATTTATATGTCTTTTCTTGCTATTGTGAGTCCAGCCCCAGGTCTGAAGCATGGTTTCAATAAGGAAAAGAAACAGTGAGCTCAGTGGGAGGACGGCAGGTGTGTGGGGTGGGGAGGAGATGGAGGTCACACAGGGGGTCCTCAGTAAACAGGCCGATGACGCAGGTTGGCCACAACTGCTCGGACAAAGTCACCAGTAGTGCTGTAACCACCAAGGTCTCGCGTCCGCACCTGAGACAGACACACACACACACAACTGCTGATTTTGACGGAAATGAGAACGCCACATCCCAATAACGTACACCGACATGTAATATTAGTGATGAAGACGATGATAGTGATGTTAAGACAGAAGCAGTGCGGTTGTGTAGGCTCTGTCCACTCACATGCTTTGTTATCTGTAATCTGAAATTTTAACAGACAGAGAAGATCTGAGACAGGAAATAGAAAGCGGTCACGTCCTCAGATCTGATAAGGAGACTACCACCAGTCCTCACTGCTGGCTACCACACTTGGTGGGATCTAGTGAGTTCATTTAGGGTGACCATATGTCCTTTTTCCTGAGCATGTCCTGTTTGGGATGTGAAAAATGCATCTTGGATGGGATTTATAAAATTTGCTTCTAGTTTGCAAACATCGTGTGCGAATTTAACAGTTATAAACATCTGTTTAAGCACCGCCTTCCAACTGCCACTACTGGTCTACAGTCAATCTACATCAAACGTTGGTCAAACTGCTACCCACCACAATTGACTGACCAGAGTCTAAAAAAGCCTCAACAGAAATATTTTTTCCACTTTTAATTTTAATTCCTTTCAAACTTAAATGTAATGAACATAAAATATGATGCTACATTTTTGAGATGCACTTGTAGCTGCCTGACGTTAGAGATACTTAACACCCTCCTACACTGGATAGCTGGTTTAATTTCTGCCACTGTGCTCCAACAGTCTGTAATATTCTCTGTAAAATCAAGTTATGAATTTTTAATCTCTAAAAAAACAAGTCTCTGGATCATGAACAATAAAATCAGTAGCTGGATACAAAAAACCACTTCCCAAAGTCAGTCAGAACACAAGTGTTAAGTCAAGTTACACAACCTCACTTCTCAAAATAAGGCTGGCTTATCTCACACACACACACACACACACTGCACATCCACCTCCCAACAGTCATTAGTGCTCATGTGTTGCAACTGGCTCTCACATACAAAAACAAACACCCATGTTTAGCTCCAAACTCATCAATTTCCATCATGCTTGTTAGCTCTGTTTAACTGTCACACAAAAAACAAGTATCTCATAACAGCAGCTACACAGCAAGAGAAAAAAATCTTTAAATGGAAGTCATTTTTGAGAGTTATATGAACTGCCAGATTCAGATTATGTCAGAGTGAAACATGAGAAAGAGAAGGAGATACAAGGTTTCTGTGTGACTGACTGTGTATCGGAGCCAAAATAGAGTTAAACAGTCTTACCTTGCCCTGTTTTATGACTTTCTTGACTGCTTCAGACACCATGTTAGAATGATACTCCAGACTGCAGCAAGAAAACAAAGACAGAGACACCAATCAGTCTTTCCTTTTCCACTGTGGGTCTTGTGGGTGCCTTCATGGTATTTTGGTGCCATGCATGATTGTGGGCGGATAACCTTTCCAGTGACCCACAAATACATTTGGAAAAATCCCACAAATGAGTAAATAATCTGTCTAAAATGACAATTATGCATCTTTTAAAGAGTGTAATACAATTCTTTACATGAAGAATGTTCAGACATTGGGTTTGGAACATTTTGTAGACATCCTAAATAAAGAAAACATAAAATACTCTATACAGGCTCTTTAACATTAATGAGCTCTCATTGCTTAGAAAAACATAATGTGCAATATTACGGTCAGCACAAATTATTACATATAACGCATCTCTGATCATTTTGTACCACTAATAAAATCAATCTGTAACCTTAAACACAAATTTCAACTTGTTTGCATGGTTCATTATTATAAACTGTGATTCAAAGCATTACATGAATCCAATCAATACAATGTATTATTGTGATTATACCACAGTTCATTAGTGCTTTATTGTTAGAGGACAGAAAAGTTTTGTTTGGTTATTACAATTCCGCCATGAAAAAGAGTTCTATTGTGTCAGACAGCCTGCTGCTTTACAGGTATATGATAGATCGATATCTACATGAGTCATTATATTATCAAGAATCTTAGCATAACAGTAAACGGTTGTGTAACGGTAGTGTGGTGTGTGATGCACAGTGAGCATAAACTCACTTGAGGTGTCTGAGCATGTTCGCAGCACTAAGAAGCATAGCTGTGGGATTAGCAATGTTTCTCCCTACAGCCTGAGCAAATGGGTGCCTGGCCCCCTGATGAAGAGAAAAAGAGAGAGGACATTATTGAAGTCAGAATTAAAATACTTAATGTCTTAAAAAACAGGAACACAACAACCAGATCACAGATTGTCATTTACTTTGTAATTTAATAGAAGAAATGTATGATAAAAGTAATAGTTAACCATTGATAATGTCAATTTAGGGCTCTGTTTAAAAAATAATAACCTAGAGATACACTATATGGACAAAAGTATTGGGACACATTGTATCTTCCAAAATTAAGAGTATTAAAACTACTAGATTAGCACCTCACCGCATTCCTACATTATTGGATGAGGCACCATCATTCCAGAGAACACAGTTCCACTGCTCCACAGCTCAATGCTGGGGGGCTTAATACCCCTCTAGCATTGGGCATGATGCCCAGTTTATCTGCTCCAGAGACTCCTATTCTATTGGTAGTACCTCTCTACAGGGACAAGACAAGCTGCACACGTGTGCCAACAATGTCTGCAACTTAAAGTATCTGAAATCTTTCATTAGAAGGGGTGTCCACAAACATTTGAACAAAGAAGAGCATGTTTGTGGTATGAGGGACAAATCTCTCGGACCCATGGCCCTCCCGATAATAAGCTAAATATATAAACAGCTGCATCACTCAGCACCTGTGTGCATTATAATTTTGCCATTTAATTTTTTACAAATTAAGAATTTGATATTAAAAGAACCTGAGATGTCTTCCACCCAGCACACATGGAAAAGGGCTCAAACTGTGAAATACTCTCTACGTGAACAGCTTAAATACAGGCCATGCAGAAGTACGCCACCAACCGTCTCAAACACAGCATATTCTGCACTGTAGCTTTCTCCAGGTACCACCCCGGCTCCGCCCACCAGGCCAGCTGCCAGGTTATCGATGATGTTGCCATAAAGATTGGGCATCACCAGAACATCAAACTGGTATGGGTTCTGGACAAGCTGAATATCAAAACAACGCAAATTAACATCTGACAGAACTGATGTTTGGAGGCTAGGTTGAGTAAATGATGATGATGATGACGACAGTGGCTGGATATTATGGAAGTCATCTGTACCTGCATGCAGCAGTTATCAATAATGATGTTCTCATATTTGATCTTGGGGTAAAGCTCGGCAACTTCAGCACAGCTCTGCAAGAAGAGTCCATCTCCTAGCTTCCTGTTAAAATTATAAAGAAAGTAGCACATGAAATCAAACAAACTTCTTTTTGAAAATGTACCACCTAACTGTGAAATTGTATTTTTTATTATATTAAGATTAAAGCTAAAGAATAATTATTAATATATAGATTGTAAGATATATAACAGAAGCATCATATCGTCCTAAAAATTTAGTTAACGAGGACATTTCCAAACTTATTGAGTTCCCATTGGGTTCTACTGAAAATAAAATGTTATCATTTGAAGTAGATGTGACATAAGAAGGGATGTTGAGTATATCTTAAATAACCAGGTATTGGGTATTTTTAAAATCAGCTCTAACTTCCAATCCTTTGTTTTTCCCTCTGGGCGCTTTTCCACCAACATAGAATGGGTTCTGTTCCAGTTGGCAAACCTAAATTTGAATCGTTCAGCACATTTCTGTCAAAAATAGGTTCTGGAAACCGAAAAGTTTATTCACAGTGGGAACCAAAGACTAGTAGGTATCCAGCTCAAACTGTTGTGGGCATGTCTAGTTGTTGACGTAGTCAGTGACGTATGCTTGGTTCCACTAAAACCGGTATAAACGTAGGCTGGTTTGCTGAAAAGCACCAAGGTTCTTATATGCCCAAACAGAACCAGTTCAAGAACCAGAGTTCTTTTGATGGAAAAGTGGTCTAAGTTCTTTGTGGTCTAAGTGCCCAAAGGTATTCTCCAAGTACAATCTACAAAATGTTATTCCTGGCCTGCAGTGAGATGCATTCTCAGAACAGTTTAGACTCTACAATGTGGAACAATATTACAGGAACATGAAAACTAAACAGAACGTCTGAGGTTCTAGTGCTTTGAAGGGCTGGGCAATATAATCACATCATAACATCATGCTGGCTATTTAAGCCATCCTCTGTGTGCAATTTAATTTAAAAACAAAATTGGAACTGCATGTGTGTGTAAATGATTTGGTTTCCGGAGAGACATCAATCAACAGATATATAAAAGAGGTCATAGAAATTCAAATGAAACAAATTCAACTCAAACTCACATGATGTTGGCCTTGTGTACGGCTGTAACTTTGCTGCGACCCTTTTTGGTGGCATAGTCAAAGGCAAACTTGGCAATACGGCGGGATTTCTCCCTGGTGATGATCTTCAGACACTCCACCACTCCTGACACGCTCTGTACACCACAAGCAGTACATTATCAGATCTATGATAAGCAAGCACTACATACTAATTAACAACAATAAAATTTGTGTACTTTAAAAAAAGCAGACTGAACATCTTTCAGCAGCAGTGATATTCCCTGGCTGATACCTCATGCTCCAGTGAACTGTATTCTCCCTCAGTCTGTTCACGGATTATGACCAGGTCCAGGTTGTTGTGTCGTGTGCTGTAGCCTGGCAGGCTGTTCACATGCACCACATTAGCAAAAAGGTCCAGCTTCCTCCTGAGGTAACACACGTTCAGTATACATTATTCACAAACAACAGATGTAACACACATATCTGTAGCAGCAAGATAATAATCACACTCATTAAAAGGAAGTGTGTAATTGCCGTGCTATTGGGAATGGTTAGCAGGAACAATACATGATTACAAATTTAGACTGTTATGGGCAATACTTAAGAGTTACACATACAGACGAAGTGTCAATCAGTATGGCGTTGGGTATATGCATTCTGAATATTCTCACTCAGTTCCTGCAAATTGTGCAGTAGGGGTGGAGTGCTGATAGTGCGTCCAATAGCATCCCACACATTTTCAATAAGGGATAGATCTAGTGATGCAATTGGCCATGGCATAGTATGTCTTCAAGGTGAGCTCTTGAGACAGCAGAAGTATGCAAATGAGCACTGTCCCGATACAATAGCATACCAGAGTATGTGTTTAGAAAACCTAGAGCCACTGATTGCAAACCATTAATCATGGCACTGACCACAGCGCTTCCACACATGGATTTGTTGGTCATTTCAACCAAGACAAACGCAGGACTCTTCACTGACGAGGACACTCACTGCTATTGTGAGCAAGTCCATGACAGTCTGGAAAGACTTTGCCATTATGCATTGCAACTGGTTGATTCCTTCTGGGTGCAACTATTTTTTTTCTGATGATAAGTGTAGATCTATAGATTTAGCAGCATTTTACATAAGTGAAGACACTCTCATGCCTTATGTGTATTCTAATGCAGTTCTAGGACAGTAATAAATGTGTTGTGAACAGAGTCAGACCTTAGCCTCATCTCATAGGATGCCAGTTCTCCTTTGTACTCCATTGGGGTGTGGATCTTTCCTGTGTTCAAATGAAAGCCACAGTTAGCATGTTATTTCACTTATCCAGGAGTTTCTCATAAAACAGGGGTGTCCAATCCTTGACCTGGAGATCAACCACCCTGCAGAATTTAGCACACCTCATCAAGGTAATGAGGGCCTTTGCAGACATCTGAATAGACCAAGGTTCAGGAACCATGTCATAAGTTGATTGAAAACACTATTGAGCAAAGTAATGAATATATTTGACACTGGCTGTAGAGTCTTGTTTATTCTGTGCCTGTTTATTCTTTGCTAAGTAATAAGATCATAATAGGAGGTAATAATATCATCACTGGCGGCACGGTGGCGCAGTGGATAGCGCTATTGCCTCACAGCAAGAAGGACCTGGGTTCGATCCCTGGGTGGGGTGACCTGGGAAGTTTCTGTGTGGAGTTTGCATGTTCTCCCCGTGTTCGTGTGGGTTTCCTCCGGGTACTCCGGTTTCCCCCACAGTCCAAAGACATGCATGATAGGTGAATTGGTGACTCTAAAGTGGCCCTTAGTGTGTGGATGTGAGTGTGCATGTATGTGCCCTATGATGGATTAGCGCCCTGTCTAGGGTTGTTTCCCGCCCTTGCGCTCAGAGTTGCCGGCTGGGCACCGGCTCACCCGTGACCCTATTCAGGAATAAGCAGTTTGGAAAATGAATGAATGAAATGAATGAATAATATCATCACTATTACCTTTTCTGTCCTCAAACTCTAGACAGAATTGACCCAAGGCTGCTCCAATCCAAGCTATGACAAGATAAATCAGTAACATTCAGAAATGTAGTAATGATATATACCTTTGATGGCAACCCGGTTGCTCTTCATGGAGCTGAGAACCTCATTCAGTTTTTCTTCACTTGCCATGTTCTGCACCTCACTCAGATGGAACTCCTCAAACTCTACAGGTACGTCACCTGCCTGAGGGAAATTAAAGAGAAGTCACATGCACTACTAGGGGGCATTACGAAACACTGCATAGTCAGTAATCCGGAATGAATCAGGATTAAAAACGTGACTTGACATAAATTAATAGGTGGGAATTGGCCAGACAGGCATAGATGTGGGGGGGTCAAGGCTGGTATGGATGGGAGAAGGACAACATGTATATTTGGAAAACTCCCACAACTTAGCAGCCATGCAGAAATACACAATTACAGTGGCTTGCAAAGTATTCATTGAACATTTCCATATTTTGTCACATTACAACCACAAACATAAATATATTTCATTGGAATTTGAAAGACAAAGACAAAGACAAAGTGGTATACAATTGTGAAGTGGAAAGAAAATTATACATGATTCAAAACATTTTTTACAAATAAAAAACTGAAAGTGTGCAAAAGCATTAGTTTTGCTGCAATTACAGCTGCAAGTCTTTTAGGGTAGGTTTCCACCAGCTTTGCACATCTAGTGACTGAAATGTTTGCCCATTCTTCTTTGCTAAACAGCTCAAGCACAGTCAGATTAGATGGAGAGTGTTTGTGAACAGCAGTTTTCAGATCTTGCCACAAATTCTCGATTGGGTTTAGGTCTGGACTTTGACTGGGCCATTCTAACACATGAATATGTTTTGTTTTAAAACATTCCATTGTAGCCCTGGCTTTATGTTTACGCTCATTGTCCTGCTGGAAGGTGAACCTTCACCCCAGTCTCAAGTCTTTTGCAGACTCCCAACAGGTTTTCTTCCAAGATTGCCCTGTATTTGGCTCCATCCATCTTCCCATCAACTCTGACCAACTTCCCTGTCCCTGCTGAAGAGAGGCAGCCCCAGAGCATGATGCTGCCACCACCACATTTGACAGTGGGGATGGTGTGTTCAGAGTGATGTGCAGTGTTAATTCTCCGCCACACATTGCATTTTGGCCAAAAAGTTCAATTTGACCAAAGCACCTTGTTCCACATATTTGCTGTGTCCCCAACATGGCTTCTGGCAAACTGCAAACATGACTATTTATGGTTTTCTTTTAACAATGGCTTTCTACATAAAGACCATATTTTGCAGTGCACGACTAATAGTTGTCCTGTGGACAGATTCCCCCACCTGAGCTGTGGATCTCTGCATTTTGTCCAGAGTCACCATGGCTGCATCTCTGATCAGTGCTCTTCTTGTTCAGCCTGTAAGTTTAGGTGGACGGCCTTGTCTTAGTAGGGTTACAGTTGTGCTATACTCTTTCCATTTCCGAATAATGGATTGAACAGTGCTCCATGAGATGTTCAAAGCTTGGGAAATCTTTTTATATCTTAAGCCTGCTTTAAACTTTATTCCTGACCTGTTTGGTGTGTTCTTTGGACTTCATGATGCTGTTTACTCCCCGATATTCTCTTAACCAACCTCTGAGGCCGTCACAGAGCAGCTGTATTTGTACTGAGATTAGATTACACACAGGTGGACTCTTTTTAGTCATTAGCAGTCATTAGATATTTTGAATTCAATTGGTTGTACTCAAAGAAAAGGGAGCTGAATAATGTTGCACTCTGCACTTTTCAGTTTTTTATTTGTAAAAAATGTTTTGAATCATGTATAATTTTCTTTCCACTTCACAATTGTATACCACTTTGTGTTGGTCTTTCACGTTAAATTCCAATGAAATATATTTATGTTTGTGGTTGTAATGTGACAAAATATGGAAAAGTATGAATACTTTTGCAAGCCACTGTATCTGGATTTATCCTGTAATAACAATACAAACAGCCAGTTGGGAATGGTGAGAGTTTCCAGATGAATCTGTGCTCACGTGTTACAGAGACTAAGGTTGCAGAAGGACATTAACAAAGGGGTGGTGCACACACTCCACTTGCTCCGTACCTTAAAAACCTCTTTGACTGCAGTCATGAGCTCAGGTCCGACCCCATCCCCCGGCACCATGGTGACCTTGAAGGTGCTGTCAGCCCGTGCTGGAGGAGAATCCAAGGCATTCTGGTTGGATGTCAGGCTCAGTGAGCGGACGCAGAGCGGCAGTAACCGGGCTCCACTTAGGCCCTGCGGGGGTCAGCACAGAAAGGGTCAACAGGACAAATTCCTGTTCTGATTCCAGGTGGCTGTATTATATTAGATTCTGAGTATCACCTCTCTAACTCTCGGTATGTTAGAAGCATTCATCAGACATTCACATGTCACATTTGTTAGACATTCACATTAAGTGTCCAGAAGATAACCAGGGTTTAACTGTTTGACCACATTTTAGAGTAACGTCAATAGGGGTGAACTGTGCTGCTTGTCGCTGCCTGCTGCAAAAATGATAACAAAACAGTCTTATCAGCTCTGAACAGATGCCCCACATCTTGACAGACATGTGTACTACAGAGAATGTGGGCCTGAAGATGGATCAGATCAGATTACCACAGCATTGAGAAAGCAGGAGGATCATTTTAGGAAAAGGAGCTACAAGGACAATTTGAGGGACATGCAGGGACAGAGAAAGACATTAGGCTTTTACAAAGAGGACACCTGTACTGAGTCTGACACTAAATGACTTAAACATATAGGGGTAGAGCACTTTGGGTTTGACCTTCTTGCTCTTTTTCATCTGTTTTTAAACTCACTTTTGACCATCTTGATCCAACGTGGCTGCAATAAACCTGTATCATCTGTAAGCTCAGGAGCAAACATCAGCTCAGACCCCCTGAATCTGCCCTTCTTGTAGAAAATAAAGACTAAAATGAACTCAGAAACGTTGACAGGCTTGAAGAAATGACATTCAAAGTTCTGTGTACTGGCCTAGGTTATCCTACCCCAGTTAGCCCCACTGCTAACGTTACCCCCCAAAACCAGTGATGGAAAGCCCCAACCAGTCCCAAACCAGCAGCTTTAACTGGGACAGGTCATACTGCTGACACTGGCGCTGACTCCTAGTCTGGTTACAGGCTGAAGGGCAGCACTCACCTTGGCCAGTGATACAAGGCTTCCCCTCAAGGCGGCGGCCATTGTGATCTGAGGACAGCACGGGAAGCGGCGGTCATACCGGCCTGCAGGGGGCGACATAAGCACCACTCCTCTGATTTTACCATGAAAATCGCAACAAGGGGTGAAACACATAGTAAATCATACACACGATTGAGTTCGGTCGATAATCACATTAATGTTTAATGAACGGACTGTTTTATGGGTCTGATGTCCATTGAGGTGTAGTTAGTAGAGCCGGGGGACCACCAGGGGGCACTGTAGGGGGAAGTTATATTAGGCCATATAGAGGGTGAGTAAGGACACTTTAAACTAAATATAACATTAAAATGTAATTGTTCAAGCTAAAAAAAAAAACTAATATAAGCATTCATAGAAATGAATAAAGTATCACAGATATAATGTAAGGGCAATATGGACCAAAAATCAGACGATATATCAGACAAATGGCAATATAAATTACGATATCTGTCATGAAAAATACAAAGTGTAAATATTAGGACACCCTGGTCCTTCGTTCTGTAATATTTAAACTGACAGTGTGTACCAGAAATAGTGAATGGGGAGGGGTGGAGCAGAGTAGGAGGAGCAACTGAGCAGGGGGCGGAGGAAAGTGAGGGAACCAAAAAGGTTTCCACACAAATGAAAGTTATTTCACTCTTTAAATCTGAATATGAACAAGATCACCACAGCCCAAACGCCGCTGTGTTTCTATCCCGATATAGATTTAAATGTCCATATCAACCAGCCCTAAGGCAAAGTATAGGCACATCCTGCCAGTTCAGGGAATCAAATCACCCACCTTCCAGTCACAAGGCTGGTTCCCTAACCACCAGGCCTCAGCTGCCCTTCTCAAAGTTCCCATAGTTTTGCCACAGATGTGTAATATTGGATCATTTAATAATTAATCATAATAATTTGGTCTGATTTGTTTGGTTTGTTTTGTATATGGAGCCTCAAGAACTTTTTTCTTTATGAGGAAAAATAATCATCCTTAGGTAACTTTTGTGACCTCTCATGGATCACTGAACATTGAGCATCTTTACATCAATTGTTTTTCTGTCTTTCCTCTGATGTACAGGCCTTGCTGTTTTGGAGAACCAACAGTAGTCTGGACATACTAATTTGGCCCATGGCAATGTACCTTCACAACCCTTTATCAACATTTTGTATACAGAAAATGATAATCAAGAATTCAGTTGCAATATCTGTGTATTATCCACTTCTCCCTGGTCAGGGCCATGGTGGATCCGAAGCAATGCAGGGCATTGAGTCCATTTACTCACACACACCAAAGAGCAATTTAACACAGCCAGTACACCTGCTGAACGGAGATTGAACCCACAACCAGGCACCTGGAGCTGAGCAACACTCAGACCACCTGTGGCACCACCATGCCTTCAACATTATTTACTTCATTTTAAATTAAGTTGTGTTTTTGTGGCTCAGTCAGAAAAGAGAAGCTGTGGAGAAGTGTTGTGACCAATTACTAACAAATCATGACTGGGTGCAGAAGTGGTTTTAAGATCTGAAGATCCATAACAGTCAGTCAAACAGTGAGATACACTAACAGAAATTCATTTAGATTAAATCCCCAAACAGAAGTAGTGGACCGCCTTATTTAGCCAAGTAGCTTAAAAAATATACAGATACAAATACAACCAACTTTATAAATATAATTTGGTTTATTTTCCTTCAAATTGAAGAATACTTTAAATAGAAAAGTATCAAAAGTTTAGTGCAATCAGAAATGTTTTAACAGTATCATCATGTGCACATTTGTCCAGAAATCTTCACATCTTCTATGGGACTTCATTGGATAGCTAACAAAACAAACAAAAACAACAATGTGAATGTTAAGAACTGTGACTTCTATGCACTACATGCCCAAAAGTATGCAGACATCCCATATAATTAGTCAGTTCAGCTACTTTAAAGTGAACATGTGAAAACACGCCACATTCTGGTATGATCTCTAGAAAAAAAAACAGACCAATAGTACAGCCAATCAAAAGCCTAAGGTCACCATAACTGATACCAAAAACTTTTTTGATTACCACAAGTAGCATTTAGGCTCATTCAAAGCCAGTATCTGACCTCACTAATGTGCTCATAATAAAAACTCATTATTATGCTTAAGAGATTAAATGGCATTTACATAATCTAAAAACGGTATCAACTTCCAAAATGTGAATCATGGCTGTTGTAAAAGAAGCAGCATTGTTAGGGGGTTCCAGCCAGTCATGCACACCATTCCTGACCTTGCACATTGCTGCATGTTCCTACATAAAGAATTGTGCAAAGACCATCAAGAATGTTTGGAATAGTGCGTCCCATCAATGTGTGCCATTTAAAATGTGCTAACCCATATTTATGAATAAATTTTCCTTTGTTTACTTTATAATTATATTCTTATCAGAGGCAGTGTACAATAAGTGTACTGTTATTAGTTATTTCTAAATACAAAAACAATTACTTATCCCCTCAATTAGCAAATATTTGTACATAGATTACTAACATCCTACCTTCAGATGGAAATATTTTCTGATACAGTGCTGCTAGCCTATCGAAAAAGCCCATCTACAGTTGTCTTAAGGCACCTTTAACTTTAAATACACACTATTGTAGCACACTTCCATAAGGTAGCACAACTTGACAGAACAATGGTATTCAGACACTCTGGTGTAATTTTATCTGTCAAATATTTAAGCATTTTGTTTTATATTCCAATGTCTGAATATTCTGAATTTAAAAAAGCTTACTGCTCCTAAATATGGTGAAATTATTGCTATTATTATTATTACTATTATTACTACTACTACTACTACTACTACTACTACTACTACTACTAATATTACCTCAATTACTTCTAGGTCAATATATTTGCTGTAACAGGCCGGGGGGGGTCTAACCTTTGGAAATACAGTGACCATAGAAGAAACTAATGTTGGAAAAACTGGATATATTTCATCAAAAAAATACTCACATGTTGAAAGTCATCGACATATGAGTATTTGTGCTCCCTGTAAAGGTGTCTTTTTCTCATGAAAACCAGGACAAACCAGTCACACACCACAGACACCTTGGGAAAACCACAAATGTCAGTTAGATTTGCTTCATGTTTTCTGGTACACCAGCCATGCAATCCCTGAGCAATGATCACAGAGATCAGCTTCATAATCTGTATAACTGTAAACAGAGGGCAAAGGGTGGTCAGTTCTGTTTTTCCTGTTCTTCTTCTGGAAAGACTTACCAGCCCCATCAGACCCAAACCAGCGCCTATGTTGAGAAGTGTTGGGACGATGTTGAATTTTCCTGCCTGCAGGAGAACAGTTAAAGTTGCTTTATTTTCAGGATATGTTTAAAAGGGAAATTTGAACCTCAAATTAAACCTCAATCAGAGTCAGTTAAACAGTCAATATCTGAGTGCGTTTTCCCCCCACCATTACTCCTAACATGTCCAATGATAGAAAATCACAGCAGGATTTTTTTTATTTGTTTTTTTGTAATTTTCAATCTTAACCCTTCAACAGTCTGCTCAATTTAATGGTAGAGCACATTGAGTCACTAAAGTTTATTAAAGAAGGCACCGAACTAAACTCAAACTAACTGTGCCACTTCAACCAATTACCAGTTACATTACAATACTAAAAAATACTCCCCTATAGTTCACTGCATCATTCAGTACTATGCCTTTTCAGTTGCATCCAGAGAGGAAATCAACAAGTAAAAATCATGATTCACAAGTGGTTTTGAAAAAATGTGTTTATTAATGCTCGAAACTTGTAAAAAATATTTGTTTTTCTTGGTGATGATGGTAAAGGGTTAAACAATTCCACATTATTGCTGGAGTTTACCTAGGTGGTTGCTATGGCATTTCTGAAGGTTATTAAAAGGTTTCCTGATGGCTGATTCATAGTGGTTCCTATGGCTTGAAGGCTTGAAGTACTAGTGCTAGTGTACTTTCTAGTGTACTTCTATCATAGGCTACAGTCAGCAAGTAAAGTGTCTCACAAAATCTCACCAAATGACATTAAAAAAAGACCTATATCTTGATAGTTCATGTTGCTAAACTGATGCATATGTGCCAAAGCTCCAGTCCCAGAGGTTTCACTGAGGAGTTGGCTTAGAACTGGGTTTATCACTGAGAATACATTCACGCTTGCTGTAAAAAGGACATGTTGTTCAACCACACTTACCTCTTTAGTTAGATTAGATTAGATTAGATTTGATTCAACTTTGTCATTGTGCAGAGTACAGGTACAGAGCCAATGAAAAGCAGTTAGCATCTAACCAGAAGTAAATAGTATTATTTACATAACGTGGCAGTCTTGGCATCTTTAAACTTTATTTTAAGCTTTTTGTTTTCTTTTGATGCTGCAGCTACGCCCTCCTCCATCTGAATTTGTCCATTTCTTACAAAGTTTCTTCATACAGAGTCTTCTAAATATGTTGGAACAGAGACGTCACCCCAAATTCTTGAGGTCTGGTACCTCGCTATCCCGCCACTGAAAACCTCCCTCAGTGCGGTCTTCCATTTTCCTTTCTACTCAAAGGCCATTTATGAGGAATGTTGAGTTGGACGTGTGTAAAAGACGCAATTCTGTGAATCAGGCATGAATCAGATTTTGACATTACATATGAAAATGACCCAAACCAGGAACTGAATAGATTCGGTGTGCAGTTCACCCTATTACACAGATAACATGTCTATCAAATATGAAGAAAAAGATCAAATTTGGACCCTTTTCACCTGCTGTGTGAATTAGAGGGGTTCAGAAATACTTGGCTTGGTTTTGTATAGCTCCTTCCTATGAAGTAAAAACACAACATCAAATGGATGCTATAAAGATCTAACCAAAAAACTGTTAACAAAAAAAGATATAGTGCAACCAGTGTTATCAGTTTTGTTCAAAAGGGAGATGAAACATAATGCCTGAGGATTAAATAATACACATCCTACAGATCCAGAAGAAAGTCTCACCTTTCCAAACACCATGATGTCAAAGCGGATGCCGTACCCTTTGATTAAGGTCCTGATCTCTTCACCGTCACCGTTTTTGTAATACTTCGCAAACCTGCAAATGTTTCATCAGAATGACGGTTCTTTTCACTAGGTGTTCATAAGATCTGAATAAGCCTCCAGATAAACAACAATCTTACTTCATTTGAATGGTCTCCCATAAATATTCTACAAATATAGGAATGTTTGTCAATAGTGTCTGATTTAGGTGTGTGGTGAGGACCAGGTTAAGGTTCAGAATGGTAGTGCTGTATTTGCATTTAGGGTAAAGTTAACCTAAAACCAATCTTAGGTAGTCTATCAAATACTGAATGTTAGTGATGGTCGGGGGTAAGGGGAAATTAAATGT
Organism: Acestrorhynchus altus; assembly: GCA_034509495.1. NCBI lineage: Eukaryota > Metazoa > Chordata > Actinopteri > Characiformes > Acestrorhynchidae > Acestrorhynchus > Acestrorhynchus altus. The sequence goes on along the minus strand of CM067516.1, from coordinate 7,756,470 downwards.
GATGTTAATACCTAGAAGCCTCTATAGTGGTCTACCCAAAACACTGAGATGGTTAGTACTTATTACAATGTATCCAACTCTACAAAGCTCCACCTGAAGTTGTATCCTGGAGCTACATTGTTTTCCGGATCCTTGTTGTCAAGCCTACGGAAGGTGTAGCGTGGGACACACCAGCTTTCAGGCAGGTCCAGGTCACAGTCCCAACGGATCTGGACGCCCATCACTCCCCCCTGCGGAGACACGCGCACAGTTTGAGAGATTATGGATGGAGTGTGTACATTTAACCTGATACATGTCACCTGATGATTATACATGACTTCAGGTGACAACTTCTCCTGACGTCAGTTAAGGAGATCCTCACAAGTGAAATCCACTTCAATTTAGTCAACATTTCTTCTGGTCACACCATGTTAAGAATATTATAATAATATTATACATCTGTTTACAGATATTTGTTCCTTGTTGTAAATCATTGTATGTTCTGTAACAATTTTATTTAAAAATAAGAATTGATCGTGAACCAAATCCGACATGTTTGTTCCTATGAGAAATTTGTAATGATTGTAGGAAAAAAAAGTTAATTTTGATGCAAACTGAAGGGCATTTAACAATAATATTGATATGCATCTACGCAAATTCAGATAATCTATCTCCAAAATCTGAGCCCCTCTAAAAACACTCTACTGGCTTCATAATAACATTCTTGCTTGGGCCCAGAGATTGGCAGAATAATAAACAATTGGTTATTTTGGTTTCATATAGCAGTCATTTGTTCAGGACATACGGCTTCACCATCAGCAGCTGGAGCCCAAAAAGAAAGACCATCTATACTCTCTGGGTGGGCAGATGGTGCTCTCTCCCAATCACTCCCACTGTGATGTTGATTTTGAAAAGGAACGTTTTACTACTTGGATTTCACTCTTCAGGATCTTATTTGCATTCAATTTTCTCCTTAAACACTTATTTCAGTAATACTATCTAGTTTTGATTGTTTGATTGTTTGCAGTGGAGTACAGTGTAGATAAGGACACAAGTCAATCAAGGACAGCAGGAGTAAACTGGAAAAGGAGAGTCTGGATAAGCAAACTGTAGCGCTTCATAAAGCAGCCTTGTATAGTAGCTGCAAAACACAAGAAATCCAAAATTAAATTTCAGGTCATTCCTGCAGCATCAGAGATTTTTACAGGTTGTTGATCATCAAATAATTAAATAGGACTGACATGTTCTGTTTGCTGTGCTTTGTCTTGATGCATCAGATGTTGTGTATAAAGCCTGAGCCCAATACCACACTGGTCAGCTTATAAAGGCCTAACATCCACATCAAGCACAACAACAAATGACTGTCCCACTGGCTGCTTCCAATTTCTGCAAAACCAAACTTAAGTATCTACCTGTCCCCCATTCTAAAATGGACTTGAGGAATCATTGTGTCAAAGTAAGTGAAACATTAGACTAATTGTTAAAAAGTCTGGGTTATTCTTTAACCCCAATCCTGCACTGATTCACTGTGTTAAAGGTGATCCCTATAATTTATGTGGCTCTAGATAAGCAGCAGAGCATTCATATTAAAACAGTAATCAGGTGGAAAGTCACATGTACACAATTTGCTCTTTATCTCCCAACACAGTCCAAACACTGAGCCAAAACACCCCAGCTCCTCTGAAGACTTGTGAAGGTGCCCAAGGGAATCTAAACACCAAGACATTACAGAGACAGGACCTCCAAAAGCATCAGTAACCCCATTTACAGTTGTTCTCTTCATGTGACTGGTATCTGGATTGAATTTTGAGGAAATCTTAACCACATTTTTACACTTTGTAGACAAATGCATGCCTGGATAGTTGGACTGAAATCTGAGTGCTGTGTGGGATAAAATATGGAAATCCAGACAATGAGATTGTATATTGGTTCAGAAAAGAACACTAGTGCATCAATTGTTACATGCTGTTTTGTTTTTTTATGCCAGAAGTTTCAGTTGTTCTGGGAGGGGTCTGGATTGAAGTGGTTGGACTTGGACTCACTACTGGGAGGATTTTCAGTTGTATTGGTTGGGGCTTGGGTTGTACTGGGTGGAGGATGTGTTGTGTTGTACAGGGATGAGTTTCAGTTGTCTCAGTCATTTGGGTTGTGCTGGAAGGACCTCGGGGTGTACTGGGTGGAGTTTGGTTATAGTGGGAGGGGTCTGGGTTATAATTGGAGTTTCAGTTGTTTCAGAAGTTTCAGGTTGTACTGGGAGGGGCCTCATTTTTAGCCAGGAGGAGATTAGATTGTAATGGGTGTTTTGATTGTAATGGGAGAAGTTTGGGGGTAGAATGCTTGGAGAGCGAGCTGTTTTTACAGTGCTATAACATCGCTAAAACTCCTGAAGTGGTGATACGATTTGTATCTGGTGTAAATGAGTCTTAGGTGTGTTCACACTTGGCTTGGCCTTATCCAGATATAATACTAAAGAAAGAAGAAGTGAAATGAGCTTTGGTCCTTTCTTCAAGCAATTTTTGTAGGTACTTGGAACACCCCAATGGCTATTCATTTGCTCCCTTACATGCACTGCCATAACCTGGAAGTCCTCGCCAGCCTCTGCCACAATGTCCCGGAGCCTGAAGATTGGACAATCAGGATCTGTTTCATGGCTGAACACACACTGAGACAAGTATGTGCTGTTTATGTGGGGCAGGATGTTCCGTCTGCAAAAGAAAATTGCGGAATGCAGTGGCATCTCTGTTTAAAGCTTCTTGTGTCACACACTGTTATCTAGAAAACAGATTTCAGTATTAAGGACTCACTTGTTGAAGTTGAACTTGGGGTATCGGATGCTATTCTTTATTAGAACAGTGAAGTTCTCTGCTTCTGCCAGCATTGGAGGGCTAAAGGGGATATAAAGAAACATGGCTCAGTGTTTAAATATAGCACGAGAGTGCAATTCTACGCATGATTGACAAACATTTACTCTGGTGGATCGCCGGGTTTCTCGAGAGGACACCAGGCCAGTACCTCACACGTCTTATTCGTCTCCGAAAACTTCACACACTTGCCCGTCCGAACACCTTGGGGGTAGAAAGGACAGTTACATCTTAATGCTTTGAATAAATATACATAAAATCTGACTGCTGTCAACATTCATTTGCTCACAATTAAACTGAAAATGAACACATTAATTTTTAATGCTTATTTACAATTTCAGCCACTTTGGCCCCAACTTACTTCCTGTAATTCACTATTTTTATACAGCCTAGTGACATATTAGTGGTTTTGTTTAGCAATGTAAACACAGCATAACTACTGCTGAGATCATAAGGTAGATTACATTTTATTTATGCTGAAATATGGATTAAATCTGTGCTGTTGGTAAGCAGCCAGGGCTGGAGCATACCATTAATACGGCTGCCGCGGTATCCCTTCTTGCAGTCCTGATCTGAAGAGCATGAGGAGTCAGGTCCAGGATTCTGAATAAATAGACAAATTACAGGTCACACTAAAGTGTACCAAGCTTTTTCAAACAACAGTGGAGTAATCTTTGTTGCCTGGCAGCAATTCAAAAAAAGGGTGGTGGCTGGTTTCGCATGCTTTGGAGGAAGCATGTATTTGTCTTCCTCCTCCTAATCACAGGAGCTTCGTATGTGATAGGAGGAGAGTCCTGAAATGGGTGGGGAAACTAGCACTGATTTTGTGATGCCATATTGCTACCTCTCCAAACAGCGAAGGAAATGAGAGAAGCCACTTAAAGATACCCACCAAACCGGATTCCAGTGGAGGATACACGAAAGTATGCTACCCAGGATATCTTTTCAAGATTTTCGAGTGAGATCACTGCATGCACACTCGGTATGAGAGCATGAACAAGGCTACACACAAGTCATAACTGCATATATCAATTAGGTACATACAATCCATTTAAATGAGCAGTAAAAGAGTTGTGAAATGTACATAAATTTAAATGGTCTCCTGATTCAGCTGCTAACTGGATTTTTATACTGAAACTGAGCTTAAATGTTCATGCAGTTAACACAACGCCAACTGGCATTAACAATTAAATGGCCGGAGCTGCCGTATATGTGCTGACTCTATGCAGCAACTGTGATTGTGATTGGCTCAGGACATGACAAACGTTGTGATTCAGTTCATCAGTAGTCAACATCATATCTGAATGGGATCAGCTGTCCAGTTTCCCCAGTTATTGCTCACTCTCACCACTCCTCCTGTTCCTTTTTCACAATAAAAGAGACACAGTAGGAAGAAAAGGGGAGGAGAGAAGCAGTAGCAAAAGTTTCTAGAAGCAACCCCAGAGTTTCATCATGCTCATATGGGACTTGGCTGCACTGCCCCCACGGTTTCCAGTGGTACTGCTCCATTCCAGGCATATTTGTAAGCTTTCAGAATACAGTCAGAATGAATGCAGGTAATAGACAAAAAGCTCAGTCCATAGCTGTAATAAATGCTGAGCATAAATGACCCTTAAGCACCTCAAATCCATGCAGTGCGATTCTACCATGGTAACACAGGTTTCACACCACTGTACGCTGTGTAATACCCCTGTAACATGTGATCTCATGACTTCTCGGCCAACTCCCAGTTGCTGCATCTACATATCAGACATGCACTAGTTTCCAGTAAAGTGTGGTGCTCAGCAAATCTGTGAGATAGGAAATTACTGGAGAAGAAGAATGAGCTAGATTCCCTTAACACAGTCTCACTTCCTCTCAAGATTTTGGACTCCAACTATAGATCTGCTATTTAGTTTGAGCATGCAGCCTATCTGTACCTGACCTCACCACTGTCTCACCACAGAGCTGCTCGTGGCTGGGTGGTTTTGAGGTCAAATGTTTGTGGACACCCCTTCTAATGAACGCATTCAGCTACTTTAGCACGCACCCATGGCTGACACAGATGTGCAAATGCACGCAGCATACAAAACAGGACTCTCTGGAGTAAATTAATGCACTCCTTTTGACACCATGTCTATTGTCAGGTGTGGGGTAGCTGTGAAGCAGTGGAACTCTTCACTGGAATGGTGTTGATCCAGCCAATACTTTTGGTTGGGATGACTGGGGAGTTGGGGATGAGGTGGGAGCTATAAGGTACTCAGTGCTCAAGAAAAACAGAGCTAACTCACCTCAGGACAGTGTGACTGTGTTTGGTTCGGTGTAATGTTCAGGTTTGTGAGGACGAAGAATGAGTTCTCCTCCTATCGGGAAAACATAAGAACACACCATGTTAGTCAACTGGGCTACACAAAGACATACTACAGCTTCCAACAGCCCAATCCCGATCCAGGTTTACACTATACACCTTCATAAAGCAGGAACAACAGCTCAAGAAACCAACAGCTGATGTTTTGTTTCTTGTCTTATCTGTCGTGAGATATGCAAACTAGACAAACAAGTGATGGCAGACACAAGAGCCTGGAAGGAGAAATACAGTGTACAGTGTTTAGTACAGGATCTATGAGGCCAAGACGCAAATAATAATCAGTCAAATTCTTAATGACAGCACCAAATCAAATGCTTAATGACAGCATAAACTAAGGCTATATTCACACCGCAGGGAAAAGTGGCCCAAATCTGATATTCTTCGTTATATGTGACACAGATTTGTAAAATGCCCCTTTTACTGCAAGTTCAAACACATCATCAGTGATAAGCCAGGCTTTCAGACACTGAAACTCCTTTTTAAGCTGCATTTCACTGCCTATAATAAATCATGTGAAATAACTTTTTTTTTAAATATTCCAATATTCAGCTGAATCTGTACAATGGAGAGCAAAATGAATGTCAACACTTATAAAAATTGAAGAACAATCTCCACTTTTCTTGATTGATTAGAATGTAATTTAACTAATTAAACTGATCATTTCAGAAGCTGACCTTCTGAATTCTTACAGTTCTTACAATTCTTTGGTTTTTACT
>CM067516.1:7715567-7748067 GCA_034509495.1 Acestrorhynchus altus | reverse complement strand
CGGAAATGATGAATCCTTTACGCTCTTACTGCGGATCACCAGCGCTAGGGTGGGTAATCAAAGAAACACTGGAAACAGGGAAACGCAGCAGCTTTTCTCGAGCGACGCCATCTAAACTCTCTATGTGCTGCTTCAGGCTGCTGCAGCCCCTATCCCCAAATTTCTCTTGCTTTTCCTCTACACTTCCACTTAGTCACACGGTCATTGCTTTGTCAGCAGAGATGTTTGTGGTGTGAGGCACAGGCATTTCCCACAAAACACTACCAGGAAACAGCAGTCACCTGTTTCACATACAATATCACACAACAATATACTACAACATCATACTACAATATCACACAACAATATACTACAACATCATACTACAATATCTTTTAATATACTACAACATCATACTACAATATCACACAACAATATAGTACAATATCTTTAATATATCACACAACAATATACTACAATATCACGGTAATATCACACAACAATATAGTACAATATCACACAACAATATACTACAATATCATCATAACAATATCACAGTACATGCCATTTAACATCATACAATATCACACAACAATATAGTACAATATCATACTACAATATCACACAACAATATACTACAATATCACACAACAATATCACAGTACAATATAGTACAATATCACACAGCAATATACTACAATATCACAACAATATAGTACAATATACTACAATATCACACAACAATATAGTACAATATCACACAACAATATAGTACATTATATAGTACATCACACAACAATATACTACATCACAACAATGTATTACATCGCACAACAATATCACAGTACAATATAGTACAATATCACAACAATATACTACAATATCACACAACAATATAGTACAATATCACAAAACAATATAGTACAATAACACACAACAATATCACAGTACAATACACTACAATATCACACAGTACAATATAGTACAATACCACACAACAATATACAATGTAGCACAACAATATAGTACATCACACACAACAATATACAACATCACAGAACAATATACTACATCACACAACAATATACGACAATATTACAGAATAATATACAATGTCACACAACAATATAGTACAATATCATACTACAATATCACACAACAATATACTACAATATCACACAACAATATACTACAACATCATACAACAATATCACAGTACAATATAGTACAATATCACACAACAATATACTACAATATCACAACAATATAGTACAATATACTACAATATCACACAACAATATAGTACAATATCACACAACAATATAGTACATCATATAGTACATCACACAACAATATACTACATCACAACAATGTATTACATCACACAACAATATCACAGTACAATATAGTACAATATCACAACAATATACTACAATAACACACAACAATATCACAGTACAATACACTACAATATCACAGTACAATATAGTACAGTACCACACAACAATATACTACAATATGACACAACAATATAGTACATCACACAACAATATACTACAATATCACACAACAATATACTACATCACACAACAATATACGACAATATTACAGAATAATATACAATGTCACACAACAATATCGCAGTACAATATCACACAACAATATAGTACAATATCAAACAACAATATCACAGTACAATATCACAGAACAATATCACAGTATAATATAGAACAATATCACAGAACAATATAGTACAATATCACAGAACAATATAGTTGTTTATACAATATACAACCTCCCTGTATTGATAATTCACACATATGGAACAAAGCACATCCTATATCAGTTCAATACCAGTCAACTAATATGACCAGCATGGTGAATAGATCAGAAGCTTGGTCAGGTTGTCCATGCTAAAATACCAGCTATCGAATAAACATACCCAATACTGGCCAAGAGCTAAGCTGATGATCCAGTTTAACCAACTTGCTTAGCAGTATAGGATATGTTTTTGCCTGGATGACCAGCTGTTCACCTATATTGACCATCAAAGACCAGCTTAAACCATCTAAAACCAGCTACCAGCAGAAGCTGTTGGCAGGTGCATTTGGGAATCCTAGAAGTACAGTGCATCCGGAAAGTATTTACAGGGCTTCACTTTTTACACATTTCGTCATGTTACAGCTTTATTCCAAAATGGATTCATTCCTGACTGCCATGGAGTCACTCGGAATAGCGGTGGGTCATATTCAGTGACCAGTCCCACTTTAGTCTTAGTGGAGATGTTTAGAGGCACTGTGGTCAGTGCCAAGGTCAACAGTTGTTGTCACACGTCACGCATCCTGAAGGCCTGGAGTCGTGGTATGGGATGCAATTTAGTATGTTGTCAGAACAACTTGGACTTCATTACGGGAACTTTGACAATCCAACATTATGTTAATGAGGTCCTGCAACCAGAGGTTCTACCTTCCGAACACATATTCCAGTGAAATATTCCAACAGGATAACACTCGTCCACATCCTGTTGCTGTCTCAAGAGATTGACTTGAAGACCCAGGTACTATGCCATGGCCAGTTGCATCAACAGACCTATCCCTGATTGAAAATGCGTGGGATGCTATTGGATGCACTATCAACACTCCACCCCAACATGGGATGGTTTATCACAGGACACCTTTAGGAACCTCTGCAACAGCATGCTGCACTTATCTGACACCATACTGAGAGAATTGAATGAATAAATATTCATCAAATATTGCTCATATCAATCACATTTTTCATCTCATTCATTTATATGATGATATAATTTATTGTTCCTGGCAACCTTTATCTTCCTTCCCAAAAGCACTGCAAGTGTTCAAATCACAAATTAAGTCCATATCATGGGGGAACATAACATCATTAATAAGTATTTTATTTTCATTTTATTTGTTTGTTTTGTTACCTGCAATGAATTCATTAACAGTAATACAATTGATGGCGCTGCCCACTGAACTTTGCCTTTGTCAGTTTAATTAGTCTATGGCAACATTAACGGTTTTTGAGCTTGACTGCTTTAGGAACTCTTAAAAACACAAATGTTTACAACAAAAAACATTAATTTTCATATTACTCATATACACTTTTAAAAATGTCAGAATGTGGCCTTCAAAGCTAGTGTTAAATGTAGTTTCAGACTGTTTTCAGACTGTTCTAGCAATTTCACAACTGTGTCTTTTTTAGTGTGCTTCATTCTAAGGGGTACTGCCTTGTAACATCTTTTGGGGACAAAAGACAGAGTGACCCCACCATGTCACCCTGTATCTATGGCTGTGGCCCACCAGAACCTGAGAGTGGCTCTCTTCATTTACAGACTCCCTGGCTCCACCATCCCACATGGAAGTGGGAATTTTGCACAGGCTTCCTTTGTAATATCCACACCACCCACTTTCCCCACTTATAACGTTTTCCGACTCCACAAAATCTAGTGTGACCCCTTTGCACACCTGTCTGCTTTGATACAGGCTGCATGTTATTTATGTTTGCAGTGAAGCTGCTACAAAAGTCTGAAAACCACACAGACTTTGTTGCAAATGTTGCATCAAATGTCGATACAGATGCGGTTTATTAAAAATACGCTTTTGATGGAAGTGGTTATGACTCAGGCTGATTAACCACTGCCCGTGCTTTTGTCCTACGTGTATAAATGTGTTTAGACTTGCCTGCAAAACCTCAAAGCCACAGGTTAATGAACGTTAGTTTTACCATACAGCATCTTACTAAACATTCTACTCAAGAAACTGCAAAGAATAATAAAGGAACAATACTGCATCCAGCCGAATCTGACATACATATTCAGTGAAAAACAATTGGTTCATAGGTTTCCTCAGTAGTCCCCAGGTTCCTTTGCCCTGAAACTAACAGTGACCTAATGGTGATATTCCCACTAAACATTAGACGTCATATGGATGTGCAGAAAATGTCTATATTGCTTTATATATGCTGGTTGGCGTGGCACAATAGATAACACCACCAGCAATTAACCACACCATGTGGGGTTCAATTCCCAGTCTAGGCAACTTATTGCTACCAACTTATTGCTACACCAATAAGAGTCCTTGGGCAAAACTCCCAAAACACTTCTCTGGTCCATCTCCGTAATGTAAGAAACCTTCCAAGTCACTCAGGATAAGAGTGTCTTCTAAATGCCATAAATGTAAATATAGATATGATCTGCATGTCCATTAGACATCTAATGTTTGGTGGATTGCCAGTGTTCCTTCAGCTGTGGGGCCTGACTTTCAGTTACTTTTACACAAGTACATTTAAAGTAGATTTTAAGATAACATGAATCTGGACATTTTTTATCCATACATACATCCATCCATCCATCTTCTTCCGCTTTATCCGGGGCCGGGTCGCGGGGGCAGTAGTCTAAGCAGGGAAGCACAGACTTCCCTCTCCCCCGACACCTCAGCCAGCTCCCCAGGAGGGACCCCGAGGTGTTCCCAGGCCAGCCGAGAGACATAGTCCCTCCAGCGTGTCCTGGGTCTACCCCGCGGTCTCCTCCCGGTAGGACGTGCCTGGAACACCCCCCCAGGGAGACGCCCAGGGGGCATCTGAAACAGATGCCCGAGCCACCTCAACTGGTTCCTCTCGATGTAGAGGAGCAGTGGCTCTACTCCGAGTTCCTCCTGGGTAGCCGAGGATCTCACCCTATCTCTAAGGGAGCGCCCGGCCACCCTGCAGAGAAAACTCATTTCGGCCGCTTGTATCCGCGATCTTGTCCTTTCGGTCATTACCCACAGTTCATGGCCATAGGTGAGGGTGGGAACATAGATTGACCAGTAAATCGAGAGCTTCGCCTTTCGGCTCAGCTCCTTCTTCACCACAACGGACCGGTACACCGACCTCATGACTGCGGCGGCAGCACCGATCTGTCTGTCAATCTCACGCTCCCTCTCACCCCCACTCGTGAACAAGACCCCGAGATACTTGAACTCCTCCACTTGGGGCAGGACAACTCCACCGATCTGGAGAGGGCAAGCCACCCTTTTCCGGTCGAGAACCATGGCCTCAGATTTGGAGGTGCTGATTCGCATCCCAGCCACTTCACACTCAGCTACGAACCGCTCCAGTGCCTGCTGAAGGTCCTGGCCTGAAGAAGCCATCAGGACAACATCATCCACAAAAAGCAGAGATGATATCCTGTGGTTCCCAAACTGGACCCCCTCCGGCCCCTGGCTGCGCCTAGAAATTCTGTCCATAAAGGTTATGAACAGAACCGGTGACAAAGGGCAGCCCTGCCGGAGTCCAACATGCACCGGGAACAGGCCCGATTTACTGCCGGCAATGCGCACCAGGCTCCTGCTCCGGTCGTACAAGGACCTGACAGCCCTTAACAGATGGCCCCGGACCCCATATTCCCAGAGCACCCCCCACAGAATACCCCGAGGGACACGGTCGAATGCCTTCTCCAAATCCACAAAACACATGTGGACTGGTTGGGCAAACTCCCATGAACCCTCGAGCACCCTCCGGAGGGTATAGAGCTGGTCCAGTGTTCTGCGGCCAGGACGAAAACCGCATTGTTCCTCCTGAATCCGAGGTTCGACTAACGGCCGAATTCGTCTCTCCAGTACCCTGGCGACATTTTTTATGTTGTGTGAAATTTTCATGATACATGGACCAATAGAAATGCTTAAAAATGACAATGACATTGACTTCCATTGAGTTTGCATGTTGTTCGTGTGGGTTTCCTCCAGGTACTCCGGTTTCCCCCACAGTCCAAACACATGCATGGTAGGTGAATTGGTGACTCTAAAGTGGCCCTTAGTGTGCGGATGCATGTGTGCGCCCTACGATGGATTAGCGCCCTGTCTAGGGTTGTTTCCCTTGCGCTCAGAGTTACCGGCTCACCCGTGACCCTGTTCAGGAATAAGCGGTTCAGAAAATGGATGGATTGACTTCCATTAATATTTTTTTCTGTTTTCTATTTTTTTCCCTTGCAAACTTGTCTTTTTGGAGAAACAAGGTTTATGAAGGCAACAACATACTGGTTTTAGCTGGTGATCAGTATAACAATTTCCATTGCTAGTGACCAGCATATGAGCATTCACAACATGCTGGTTACTGCTCCATGCTACATTTTAGCAGGCCCCATTGGCCTCCTTCCCAGGTTTTTGAGAACTGGGAACTTGCACCACACCACTGGTCCAGAGTAAACATGGATTTTGTTCTTCTATTCACTTGTGTGCTGATGAATTAGAGTAAAGATCCTTTGCCTTTACCTTTTCTGGGTGCAAGGGAATATGAATGTTTTCTAGGTTAACACTGATATTAGGGAAGGATTTAGAGAACTGGGAAAATTCCGGGCCGCTGTGGGTGTGGGCCAGTATGAAAGGGCCAGCCAACCAAATGAACTGATCAAAAGGGACCATCAAATGACCAAACTAACTGATTAAAAGGAAACCTGCCAACAACCAACACAAGAGCAGGACACACAGCTGTGTGGTTTTGCTTTCCGTCCGTGCCAAGCAGATGTTAACACCACCGTAAAGGCTTGGCTGCAGGAAGTCAGTTAAAAATCACACTGACATTCCTTGTGGAAAATAGCCACCCACAGACTGCCCAGCTTTTTCCCCAGGGAGTAGTGGAGAACTTTCTGAAACAATGTAGCAAAGACCATAGTGTGTGAGATAGAGGCCGATAAGAATGCAAGAATTTGAAATTCAAGACCAATGATAAACACTAGGGCTCTGCAGACCTTACATAATACCTTTATTAGTACTTGAATGAGAAACCAGAAACGTCCATTTTTCAAAGAAGAAAATCAAAGGTGCTAGAACATTTTCTGTACTTTAGGATGAACCCTCAAACTGGTATAGAACCTGTCAACATTACACTTAACACAAAAAGGGTTCTCTTTGTGTGATGTTTTACATAAACAATTAAACAAGGCATACATTCCTGTTATAGCAGTTGTTCTAGTTCATTACAGAACCATGGCTCTGACTAAACAACTGGTGAAGAACCCCTTCTGTGATTTTTCATTTTATTTCTTTTTGCCATTTTGAAAACATAAAATCATTTTTTTGAGCTATTTTTAAAGGTTCTTTAAAATGGCCTTACACAAGCTCTTTAAACTTAACACACTATTTTCAGTTCTTTGGGGAAGCAAAAGTGGCTCTTGTACACATTAAAAAGACGATTGATTAGTAAAAAAAATGAAGAAAAGTGTTCGATGAAGAAAAAAACCATTCACAATTCAGAGAACCCTTTATTCATGCAAGGGGTTCTTTGAGTGATATTGGTTTTATTCATCATGGTTTTATTTACTTATTCATATATATGAATGCTAAAGATATGCAGCAGAAGAAGCCTTTTCCCATATTGAAATGAAATGAAAAATGAGTTTGGGTGCTGGTTGTGTGACTTTTGATAGTTATTGACTTATATCTGCTTACAGAAAACATCTCAGGATAGCTTTTTTATGTCATTTGATGTGACAAGTGGGGCCAATGTATACAAGCATGCAGCCGGTATGATTGACAGATTTGATTTGAGCACGTTAGGCACCAGTCGTCTGATTTCATAGAAAAATGTAAATCATTTTGTAATGAAACACATGAACTGCACTGCTGAAACATTACATTTACTGGACTGGGAATCTGGGAACTGTGAATCCAGGGAAAACTCCACTTTCTCTCTGTTCCGTTAGGCTGCTCTGTAAACTCAATTAAGGCATTCTGAGAGGCTTAGCCTCAGGCTCCACCTCTGCTCTCCATGCATGGACTCTATTTCCAAGTTTGAACACATGGTCAACAATTCTGGCTTCACAGACCTGAAGGCAACGGAATGGAAGAATGTTTTCTACAGCAAATCGCATCCACAGCATGGATGGTTTGGAGATGGTTTGAAATGTGAATACACTCAGATTTATGCAAATTCATCTGTTTGGCTGCTCAAATTAGATTTTAATGTGTCTTTTCTGGCACTTCCAACACAACAATGACCACTTCAAATGCAGAGTGTCAGAAGTGCTAAAGCACATCATCCACATGGCTATGTAGATACTGACACCTACATTGTTACCACAGCAAACCCTGCAGATTGGTTTATGATAACTAGACACGCAAACCCGATCTGAAGCAGTCATCCCAACAGGTCAGATTGGAAAAACTGACTCAACATAGCCAGTCTAAAACCCAGTAGAAGAAACACAGATTTCCAATTCACAAATTCCACAGAAATGGTCAACGTTTTTACCTTTGGCAATTCTGAGTTACTTCATCACAATTCTTAATGAAAATAATAATAATAATAATAATAATAGAAGAGAATCATAAAAGTGAGTAAACAGGTGCTTTAATGCTTCTTAAAAACACTTAAAAAGACTGAAAGAGATCCAAAGAGGATATGAAAATCATCAATGGTAAATTTTTGTATTGTCCATGGTACTCATTCTGTCTTTCATAACATGCCAGTCATGATTAGATTACACAGTGACTGAGTAACTATAGTTTAGAAAAGCTTTTTCCTGGATCTTCAGAGGAACATTTTGAGGATCTTGGGTTTGAAGTGCTGCAGTTTGCTGCCGTCCATGTTTTTAGCCATTTCCTGGGCTGAGAGGATGCCCTGGTGGGCTTCATCAAACAGCTCATCACCGATACCATCCCGAACACGATCCTTCCAGGCACTCAGTTTGGGCCTTGACTCGAACACATCCACACCTGCACCTACAGGCTACAGAAATAGGAAAGGTTCACAGGCATGGAAGGGCTACAATTAAAAAACATTTAACTGACAGCTGAAAGATTCAATATGGCAATTACCTGCATAATTTCAACAATAGCGACCAAGTCAGCCAGGGAAATCTCATCTCCTGCAATGAAGGGCCTGTCCTGAAGGAACTTCTCCTGAATGAGCTTCAAGGAGCCATCCAGATCCTCTAAGGCTGCATCCATCTTTTCCTGAGGAACCTCCACACCCATGACCTTTGGAATCATGAGCTGAAGACAGACACCAAGTATGCTGAGTCAGGTTTGTAACCTTGATACAGTTATTTTTTATTATGCTTTGGAAGTTGGTATGATCATCACCTCAGAGTGCAACAACATGAGGATATCATGAAGATCTACAGAAGACCTCTCACCTTTAGCCAGAATATCTTGCTTCCATGGGGACGCATTGCTGAATGCTGCCAGGACAAATATTCATTCACCCGTGCTCTCTTCTGCAGGTCAGCTGGATACCAGTTATCAGGGGTCTTAAACTTCTCCGCCAAGTATGTCATAATGGCAACACTTTGGGAGAGAGAGTATCAAAGTCTTAGCCTTGAAGAAACTTTCTCATTGTGTCTCAATGCAAGACATTTCTCCAAACAGTCGCACAAGGAATAGTGGAACAGGAATTACCAAGTCATATCTATTTATTACATTTTGAGTTTTAAAAGGCCCTGTATCAAAAACCAAATATACACTAAATGGACAGAAGTATTGGGACACCAGCTCATTCACTGTTTCTTCTGAAATCAAGGGTATTGAAAATAATTTGGAGTGAGCATTGCTGTGAGGATCTGACTGTTTTCAAATGAAAAGAACATTAGTCAGGTCAGGATATTGTTTGACCACCACCTCACCTCATCTCCAACTCCCCAACTCATTTGGTCCCAAAGGTATTGGAAGGATTACCATAGGGCTGGGTGATAGATCTATATTTATATCAACATCTGCATTTAAACAGAGCAAGATATGGGTTGAGGTGATCATGTTTAATCAAGTTTTATCGTTTTGGTTTTTTTTTAAGATTTGATTTCAATCATGTGGTAAACCTTGTTTTTGTTCCCTCTCCATGCTCGGCCCCCAACTCTCAGGTCCTCCTCTACTCTGCTCTCACTTCTCCCCATTTCCACTCTCATGTACACACTATGGATTGGGCATAAGAGTGTATAAAGTAGAGTAAGAGGGCATTAGTGTGTATAAAGAAGAAATTCCAATATATTTAAATATAGTAAAAAGAACAACTGTAGGATTTCATGAGGTGTCCTGATTATTTCACTTTGTATTTTTCTCATGCTATATCATATATATTGCCGTTAAGCTAAAATATATCAGGGTATTATTTTTTTTTTAGAGCACCATCATTTCAGAGAGCACAGTTCCGCTGCTCCACAGCTCAATTCTGGGGGACTTATATATACCCCTCTAGCCCACGCCTGGTATTAGGCCAGGTGTACCAATAGGTTCATATTTGTTAACCTGCTTCAGGGGGTCTTATTCAACTGAAAGTCTTCTCTACAAAGGCTAAACAAGCTGTGTGTGTGCACGTACAGGATGAACTGGTGGAACGTAAAAGTTCTGAATGCATTCATTAAAGGGGGTGTCCACAAACATTTGGACAGGGTGCATTTACAGCCTTGCACATTCAAACAGGTCTTATATTAAGTGTTTTAGCTTGAGCTGCTTCTTGTATGAGGCAGCACATCAGTGCTCCTTAACATGTATACATATGTCAAGCTGAAAGGCACAGACTGATTGAAGGTTTTATTAATGAAAAGCTACTTATTGCACCTTTAATTAACTGGGTTAAGCCCTTGATTCTCATCTTACACATGAAAGCATCCCCTCTCTTCAATGACACCCAGAAATATGTCAAAAACAAACACATTTTACATCTAGATCAATTAAGAAGCACCTTTCAGCCAGGCAAAAGTCTCCATCTCTGATTGCAGGAGCTTTTCTCAAAATGCTGATCTTGCCAAAATCTTCACCATACTGCTCACCTGAGGAATAGTTAGGAATAATAATTATTCTGAAAACAGCAGTTATAATACTATACTGTGCTTATAAAACCATGAGGCTTAAATCAGCTTCACGTGTGCTTAAAATGTTCACTTCCACCTTAAATGAAGCGCAGTGACGTTACTATAGCAACCTGTAACGTTACCTGTCTGCACACTCTGCCCTATTTAATGTGGAACTGATATTTCTATTACATACTCAAACAAAGACAACAGTAAGGCTCGCAGAAAGGCTGAGTCACAGCAATGAGTGAATAATAACGCTTCAGGTCACAGCTGCACTCAAACCTGTCTGACAACAGTGAATGTACTCACACTTTAAAACCCCAAAAGCTCACCTGCCATCAGAGAAATCTTTTTAAAGTCAAACGGAATGTTCGTCTTCTTGGCGAAGATGTAAACCGAGCGACAAGGCTGTGAAAAAAGATCCAAATATATTTCCAGAGCCATTCCTGCACAACTGTCTCGGACCAACCCCCGCCAACTACTGCGCCTCTGCTTCTCTCTCCTGGCTCCGCCCCGCCCTCCGCTGTCCGCCCCGCCCTCCGCTGTGTGTTTACCTCTGAGGACACTCGGATTGGCTCCAGGCTGCTCCGCCTCCTCGTTCGTGATTGGTTAGTACTGAAAACAGACGTATGGAAACAAACAAACAAACATACATACATACATACAAACAAACAAACAAACAAACAAACAAATAATTAATAAATTTTATTATTAAGAAAATATTTGTAATAATGGTCAGTTAAGAATGACATACAAATTAAGAATATGCTAACTTGAAACTGTACTGAAGTTATTAACTTCACTATTATTATTAACAATTACTTAATAATAGTATTGTGTTAATATTATATGTATGTAAATAAATTACGTGTATTATTAGTAGTAATATTGTTATTGTTGTTGTTAATAATAATAAAAATATTTGCAATGATAAATTATACAATATACAAATTAAGAATATGCTAACTTGAAACAATGTACTTTTACACATCACCTTATTATTATTGTTGTTGTTGTTAAGTATTATTAAGAAGTACAGAGAAACTATGCCACTCACTCCAGCAGTTCTTTATCACTTCATGCCCCATGCTTCTGCACTCATTTAAATTTTTAAATATAATTTATTGAATTTGCCTGGTTGTAGTTTTGTGCATACGAACAGAGGTGGTTAGACCAGATCCAAAAAGTAAAAATCTACTGATTGCTTGTCCAGATTGCATGGATATCTTTTTGCAGCTTAGCATATAAACTAAATACAGTCGTGGAAAGTTGAGGACCCTATGAAAGTATTTGACTGTTTGAACTATTTCATTATATGAACATTTTATCTTCATTTGAACAATATTGGGAGATAGGCATGACAATGCCAAGCCCTTATAAATGTGCCCAAGTCTCCTCTCTGATTTGAGGTGTTTTTCACTCTGTTTGACCATTTACCATGAAATCATGCTATATCTGCATTCAGATTTGAAGCACTGAAAGCTTAACCTCACCAACCAACACTGTCACCTGAGGCTCACATGGGTAAAACCTGGGTTAGATGGGCATGGCTTCATAGTAGGTGTATATATGTGTATTTTGTTGTGACTGAGGAGGACAACTCAAATGTAAATGTCCCATCTAGGACCCAACATGAAGATGACAAGTCAGATGGGGTCCATGTTTAACCCTGTGGTTAGATCACAAGGACACAAAGACACAAAATTGCAAAATGATGTGCAAAATTATGCTTTTATTTAGCGTTAATACTACATGAAAAACACAGATTCTCTGTACTTTTTAAAGCTGCCAGATATGTAAGTTATTAGATTTGTAACATTCAGGGTTGCTTTATGCATCCATACATGTGTAAACCAGTTAGAAGTCACCATACACACCTTAAATAGACACTATACAGTAAAGGTTAAATAAACATGATACACAGTTATTGTAGAGAATATTATATTAAAATGTAAGGTTCCCTTTAAGATGGCATAGGCACCTATCAGATTTGGTCTGTAGGTATGGGTAGTGCAATTATTGACAATACTGCACATTGGAAAGGTTATAGGCTGGTCAAAGTGAAAATGTGCTTATATAAAGTTCCATGTGGTGCAAAGTCTGGTGTTGACGGGGCATGGAGGGGTGGGGCTAGTGGGATAGTGAACACAGATGTGGAACGAAGCAAGTCTTTCTGAGTGGCAGGGACTTTTTTTTTCTTTCAAAATAAGAGTTTAAACTTGTTTTTCAAACTATGTTTCAAAGAAAGCCTTTTAAAGTGGTTCAATAAAAGAGGAAACTTTTATTTCTTAGTAATGACAGTTTAGACAATTTTCTGATGGCTGTTACATCCACAGCTAAGGTTCTCTGGCAGCAACAACAGGAAAAAGGAAAGGAAAAACACAGGATAGCTTTTCTTCCAGATGTGTTGGAGGGGAAACATCACAGTGATGACCTAGAACCAAGAACCTAACATATATCATCATTGCCATATTTTTGCTATAGTTTAAAAGAAAAGTAAATATTGATATGTCCATATTTCTTAATGAAAAATTCACTCACCTTTAAGCTGAACCTTTAATGCTTTAATTTAAGGGAAGGAAAAGACTTGTTCTTCAGCTTTCCTGCATCACTATGGGCTGTGGGAGCACAGGTTCTGCCTCTACCATGGGCCCATGGAGTGGGACTTACTGTTTAGAGTTCATCTTTTCTTGGTTGTTAATCACCTCTGAATCATCACTATAGACCGAAGACGACGCTTCAGTGCTCCCACTTAACTCACTCTGCACAAAGGAACCAGATGGATTCCCTTCTTCATGGGTAGAAGGTGTCTCATTTTCTGACTCTCTCTCCAAATAGTTTGAAACTTCATCCTCTGTATCACTGCTCCATGGGTCAAGGATATTATGAGACAGGCTTTCTTCAAATATATACCTAAGTTGTTCACGCAGCCTGGAGACAGAAGTATTGTACACCAAATGTGTATTATTACTGCCGGTGCAGCTAGAATTCACTTCACACTTCACTTTAATTAAAGGCTGTAACACAGCTCTGATCTTAATGTACTCTGATCATTTCTTTACTGTTTAATGATTCCTGAACAATTCCTGATCACTGTGATACTAACTTTATATTTTACATATTAGACTGATTTCTAGAGAACTTCAGGGGAATTCCTGAATCTTACCATGACATAAAGTGTTCGCTACTGTCTGATTGGCCTTGCACCTGCTGTGTAGAGGAGAAGATCATTATTGACATACAGAAACTTACATTTTTATACACACCAATCTCGATCGGCATAATTCAGCATATGAGCGGAATTCATTCAGAAGGAAGGTTTGGTGTGAAATTGTGCTTCATTACTGAGAAATGTCTCAAAACGAATTTCTTTACAGTGGTGGTGAATGGAAGGTGAATGAGTTGTCGCCATGACTACAAAAACACAAGTTCATATTATTTACTCTCCAAACCCACCACCAAATCTACACAATGTCCTCTGAGCTTTATATGGAATGTTGATGAGGAGAACTTCTGTCGGGACTACTTTTTGCCGTACAATGCCCTACAACTGTAGTCCTCCACCACTGTAATGACCCCATAATCATCTTAAAAGGTCTGGGAAAACAGTGTCCCAGGTATGGAACTGGTGACATTCCCCATAAATAAAAATAAGTTGGTATGGTGAGATAGTTGTGGTCACAATTTAAGGCCTATTCACACTATTTTTTTGGGATCACAAAAACGCATGTGATATATAACGAAACCTTCACCCTGAGTGAAGAAACAACATAGCTCTGATTGGTCAGTCTGATTTTATTGCATCCAAAATCACAGAAAATAGAGCTTTGAGAGAGCATTTAAAGGTTCAGATATCTGCTCTGTTCACTACCTCTATGAACTATTCTGAATGGGTATGTTTTTATAGAACAGGGCATTTCACACCAAACCCCACTCTGAATCCCTGTGTCTAACTGCAGGAATTCTTTTTAATACTGGGAATAAAGGGGGTGTTGTGAGGTGTGTTCTAATACGTACATTTCTGTCCTGGTTTTGTTGCCTGAAAAAAATAAATGTTAATTTGTTTCTCCATCATTTTAGTAAATGAACATAAATATTTAATCAATCAATAAACATACACATTAGGGTATGGGGCGGGTCTCTCCCTGTCTCCTCTGTCCTCATGCAGTGGATCTGTTCAAAAACACAGTCAACACTCATTCAAGACAAATCAGAAACCTGTACTAGATCCATCTCCAGGAGAACACATCACATGGCCAAAAATATGTAGATACCCCTTCCAATTAGCAGCCCTCATTGCCCTCATCAACCCCTGGTGCAAAACATTAGAGGGAAGGGCCAGCTCACAGCTCCCCACCACCTCACCTCCAAACAGGAGATGCCTATAGCTGTGGTGGTTCTTTTCTGGCTGGGAAAAGAGGTGGCCAATCTCGCACAAAATCAAGATACAGTATTTAGCAAGATAGTCAATATCAGTTAATTAGATGTGCTTTTAGGACTGGAGAGTCTAGTCTAGTCTGTTTAGTTCCTTCAGTACAATCAACAAAGATTAAAGTAATTTTGTTTGCCCGTTTTCTAGAACAGCCTGAACCATGATCATACTTGGAGACGGAGGTGGCGCACAGGGTTGTCCTACAGGCTGCATGTTTTCATCCTGCTCCCCAGGGTACGGAAAGTCGTCCAAAGAAAATCTTTCACTATCACTCATTTCACTGCTGAAAAAAACAAGATAAATGTCAAAAAAAAAAAAAAAAAAAAAAAAAAAAAATACATATATATATATATATATATATATATATATATATATATATATATATAATCAATCATCTGGCTCCATCTTGCCCTATCCCCTGCCTCCTCTACTGTTACACCAACCATCTCTATGTCCACCTTCACTACATACATAAACCTTCTCTGAGGTCCGTCTCCAACATTCTTTGTCCAATATATGTACTATTCCTCCTCAACACGTCTAAACCATCTCAACCAGGCCTCTCTAGTTTTATCTCCAAACTGCTCCACCTTTATTGTCCCTCTGATCTGCTCATTTCTAATCTTGTCCATCCTTGTCACTCGGAACGAAAACCATATATATATATATATATATATATAAAAAACCTTATATATATATATATATATATATATATATTTGTTTTAATCTGGTCATGGAATTGCATGACTTTGTCCATCTGAATGCACAAAATAAAATCTTTTTGTACACTCTTGTTGTTCCTTGTCAGATGACTGGACATTACAATTGAATAGATAACACTATGGAAATTGTATGCAATATAATAAAATATGATATATTAATTAAATAATACATAAGTGTTTTCAGGAACAATATCATGAGTCAGATAAGCATAGTTTCTCTCCACACTCTCACATGCATGTGTTTACAGTGGGATGGAGATGTGGATGGAGGTAAATCCAGGCTGGAAACGGGAAGTTCTTCTAAAGGAAACGAGGAACCACCTGAAATACCTAAACAACCACCTGGGACACCATAACAACTGCCTAGCAATCAACAAGCAACTCCTCATACCAAGGAATGTGCTGCTTTTTTCTTCTGCTGAACAGAATTTATTTATAGGTCTTTATTCATGACTATAAACACATAATTGTGAGGAAAGGCTACACATATTGTACTAAAACAAAAGCCAGACAAATTAAATGTCTAAACATATTCATCAATTCATAGCCAGTTCAAAATTATTAGAATAAATTAATAGTATCCTGATTTAGAAGCAACATGAGTGGAGTGAAAAGAATGTGGCAGTTGGTCAAACTAAATATAAAACTAGAGAGTGCAGTTCCCGCAGAAAATGAAAGTGTGATTTCAGTTCTGCAGTGTTGCTGTGATGAGGTGGTTGGTAAGGTTTTATTATAATATAGGACTTGGTTACTAAAGGTGCTGCTATGTGGTTGTTCCTATGGTTTTCAGCAGCAGTAACACCAGCAGTACAGGCTGTTTCTTAATTCATCATAATATGCCTCTGACCTGTTTGTTCTTCATGGGGATTTTACCCAAACTCAGACAGAGACAGTCTCTTTTTATAGATTCCCTCTGTGATGTCACAATGGAGCAGTGTGATTTGCAGAGGATGTCAGGACAATCAACAAGGACTCAGCAGCAGTAACACCAACCAATCAGGATTCAGCATCAGTAACACCAACCAATCAGCACTCAGCATCAGTAACACCAACCAATCAGCACTCAGCATCAGTAATTCCAACCAATCAGCACTCAGCAGCAGTAATTTCAACCAATTAGCACTCAGCAGCAGTAATTTCAACCAATCAGCACTGTGTTGTACAGATGTGAGCACAATCTGAAGCACCAAGAGAATCAAATGCAATTTAACCGAGTTACTGATCAAACCAACACTACTTCTCATGAATACATACCAGCTGTTCTGATAAAACTTTTTTTATGGGAAGGCCTCTGTTACCAGAGAATGTAATTAATACATTAAGGAAGCACTTGAGTGCAATGCAAACCTTTCTAATTTCATGGCTGACCATTGTCTTGTTAAGGTGTTCTGCCTCCCTGATGACATAAAGTGCCACTAACAAAGAAGCACAAAGCAATACAGGGTTTGCTAAAATCTTTACTACATCCAGTTTTGTTATATATGGTCCCAATAATTTACAGAAGTAGACAACACTGTCTTCCGAATCTGTAGCGCTCAAATAAGTGGTCTTCCTGAAAGCCCAGTGAATCTCTCCTGTCCTGGAATGATCTTGGAGCTGGTAGTCTGAATGTTCTGCACACTACATGCACTTCCTCATCGACTGAACTGGCTACAAATGGGCATGCCTTTTTAAATCAGGGTCTATAGCCATCACTTTTAGCTGCTCTTTATAACCTACATTTTAGATTATTGGTATCACCTGTATGCAAATCTTGGTAAGGTAGATGTCTGTATCCATTATCTTAAAAACATATTAAATTATTTATATTGAACAAAAATGTAAATTGCAGTGAAAGAATTTGTATAAATGATTATATGAATTTGAACCCAAAAGACACAGTATGGGAATAAAGACATGCTTAAAAGCAACTTCACCTAAATTATGTTATTATTATTATTATTATTATTATTATTATTATTAATAATAATAATAATACTCAGGTACAAATAAATGTATTTTTATTATCTATATTATTCTAATGTATCTATCCACAGCAAATTAATGAAAAGAAAATTGTCAGAACCTTGTTTGTAATTTTATTTTAGAACAATTTATGCCAAGATTTGTTTCATTCCAAACACAGAAAAAAAATATATTTCATGTCTTGTCCATCTTTATTAAAGAAACACCACCAACACTAGAGTTCAGTAATTTAACAGTGTTATTAAAACTGTGTGTAGAACAGAAGTTAATCAAATAAGAAACATTTGCAGACAGATTTAATTAATCATCATCAAACATTTCCAACAATTTCAGAAACACCTGTAAGAAAAAAAATCAAATACTTTTACTACAGTCATTTTAAACGAGTCATTTTCTGCAGTTACATTTCAAACCCTTATTTCTAGCAGTCTGAGTGTTACGTGGTGATGAGATGAGTCCTGTGTTTCTCTTGCATTGTCCTACAGAAAGGTCACAACAGTTCCTTTCTTCCCAACCTGCCAGGGCTCCAGTGGACTGAACCTAATCACAATCCTACACACACACACACACACACACACACACACACACACACACACACACACACACACAGTCAATATGCTATTTCTTACAATACACAATTATGCCATTTCAAAATGCCAAAAAACAGAAGGTGCATGCAGTAAAAGTTTGGGCTGTCTTTTCATCTTCAGCTTCCAGAATTTGCTGGTGTTTATATGAATCTATCTTACCTTCTACCAGTAAATGTTCCTGGTATCAATGGCTGCAGGACAAGCCCAAAGCATGATCTATCCATGTTTAACAGTTGGACAGGAGTCCTATACATGAAATTCTGCTTCTTTTTTCCTCCAAACATGTCTTTGCTCACTGCCAGAAAGTTCTATGTTAACCTCATCAGTCCATGGCTTGTTTACATGCTCCTTTGAAAACGTCTGATGTTAATATTTATTTTGAAGATGCAGGAAATTTCTCTTCCGGTTTCTGTTCATATTAGTGCAGAAATGACCTTGTCTGTCTACATTATTAATTCCATAAATGGACAAAATAACACTGACCCAAGAGGCCCAAAGGTACATATACAGTATGAGGACCAGAGGTGTCCTGACTATGCTCCAAGTTAGACAAAATCTAACTTACCGGTCCTCGGAAAGTCCCAGCTCCTGTGTGAGAAAAGGGAAGATTTTGGCACTGTTGTCCCTGTTCTTCTCAGCTGTGTCAGTCACTCCAATTCCAGCTACAGACAGCACAACACAAGGCGCACTGGAGCCGAAAACGAAAAGTGGGAGGTCAGGCTTCACCAGAACAATCATGCGCTGTAGGAAAAAACACAACCAGGACCATCAGGATGCTGCTAGGAATGAATGGAGTAAGCTGTGGTGCTCTCAAACAGACCTACTTTTTTATTAACAAAATGACAACTAGTCCTTGCATTAAAACTTCTAACTCAGTCTACCAATGGCAGAATCCCAAATGCCTCAATACGCCCTAGACAGTGCACTAGTTACTAAACCTACACAGGTGTTAAAGCAAAAGAAAGACATCCAGCAATCCGAGAAAGCTTTCTTTGGGAACTAGTCTAGTCTTTTTTGTTCTTTACTGAACAAAAAGTAATTTTAGACCCAACATGTTCCGTGAGGGAGCTCTTCCAGGATTGACTACCCTTAGTTTAGTTTGACAGCTACTTTGATCCCTAAGTAGTGCACTAGCTACCTAACCTGCTTAAGTCTTAAACTAGTCCGAAACGCACGAGTGCACTATTCTCGACCACCCACAGGAGCAGCAATCTCACTTAGGGCACTATTTAGTGTGTAGGGAGCCATTTGATATATAGACAAGATCAGGGCCACTAAAAGCACATCATGAACTTCTAACAGTACTCACGTCTTCAGGTTTTCCCAGCGCTGCGGCTGTGGTGGAGGTCAGCTTCTTCAGAAAGTCCTCGGAGAAGCTGCTGGCGGGCAGATTCGTCTCTAAATCAACGAACGGCATGATTGTTTCTGCACCCGCACTTGACTAACTTCCGCTCTATCTGCAGCGCTGGACAAAGACCCCGCCCACTCGCAACTAGCTCATTGGTCGAAAGTGAGCGACGCCTGTTGTGTATCAGCTGTGATTGGTTGTCATTTCTAAGGTGGAACCAAATGAGTCAGCTGACCTAATATTATATTATTCATAAAATATTTTATTAGATTATTTTTGTTATTATTATTATTTTGTTATTGTTATTTACCAATTTAAACTTTAGTAAGTTTTCTATTGGTATTATTATTATATTATAAAATGTTATATATAATTTTAATATCATGTTTATATATATATATATATATATATATATATATATATATATATATATATATATTTGTAATCTTTGTAATGACCATATATTGTCATCCAGAGTGGGGTTGCCATTGACTACAACACAAATCTAGCCATGTTTTTATCAAATGTATTAATTATTGTGTCTTCTAAGTTTAATGTGATGTTAACGATGGCATATTTTATTTTAAAATCTTAGGTCTAATAACACATTTTTCACCCCAAATCTTCTCAAACTAGAGTAAAACAGTGCCTCAGGAGTTTGCACATTCACAGCAATTTATCATTTTCTGCAAGTGAGCATTTAGATCAGATTTCAGATTGTTTAGTTTGATCTTATACAACTGAGCTAAATCTCATGGAAGACTTATAAAGTCAGGGTTTATGTCTGAAAGTTCACGCAGAGTCCATAAAGCAGACCATATCACACCCACACTGAAAAACAACATGGCTTGTTTCAGTTCTTTCCCAACATGGTTAATAATCCAAAAGTCAGCCTGAGGAAATATTCGGTGGTTAATATGCAGAGAAGGAAACAGTGATCATTTATCAGACACCACTTCAACACCCAAGAAGCAGTCTGTTCTCTGGTGTTAAAGAAGCAGCTGTGCAATGAGATCTTTGGAACTAATTAACGTTAGTTTTCCTTGCCAACTTTAAAAACAATGTTTGTCAAATGTCAGCAGTTACCTATTAAGGCCCATATCCTCCAGTTTTTCCCCCTTATGATTTATGTGTGGTTTTATGCGTCAATCATAACTGATTTTACCCATTTCTCATTCCTTGCAATTAAACAGATGTCACAAAAATAGTGAATTCTAACATTAGCATTATGTGGCCTATATGGACTGGGGAGTGATTTTAAAATTAATTCATGCTTACATACTCCAACTATCACAAAAATACACAATATAGGCCAGGAGTAGGCAACTGTGGTCCTGGAGTACCAGACTCCAGCACTGTTAGAGCAGGGACATCAGTAAACTGTGCACAAAGCTGGCAGCTGGCACCTCTAGTGCCATATAGGTATAAATAGTGAATTGTGAATAAACAGACAATAAAAGGTTTAATAGCAGCTCTTTTATTTAACACAGCTCATACACACACACACACACGTCACACAACCAAAACAGATGTTTCATGGTGACAAATCAAACTGAAGCTGGTTGGGTGTCAGAA
Organism: Acestrorhynchus altus; assembly: GCA_034509495.1. NCBI lineage: Eukaryota > Metazoa > Chordata > Actinopteri > Characiformes > Acestrorhynchidae > Acestrorhynchus > Acestrorhynchus altus. The sequence goes on along the minus strand of CM067516.1, from coordinate 7,726,670 downwards.
GGATCTAGACACTGAACTTATAATACAGATGTCTAAAGTTCTAGAGTCTTTGGTGTTCCTGTTTTCTTTCCCATCACACCAGAGATGAAACACCTAGAATAAAAGAAAACAAAATGACAGAATAACAGAATCACTACACTGCTACACTACTACAGACAAACTACCTAGAACTGTGGTTTTCAACCAGTGGACTGCAGTCATACTGTCAACATTTTTATTTTTTCTGTTTTTGCAAATAATTATTACAATATGTACAAATATTCACACATTTTAATTATGTACATTATAGCACATTCTGTTGTGCCAGCTGTGATGTGAGGCTCTAAACACACTAAAGTCATTTTTAAGACTGACGTAATACTTGTATTAATTTACATTATGTTATCAGTGGATTTAAAGTTAAACTTCAGTAAATATTCTATTCATATATTTTCCACTGTGCTGATATACATAGCTTTGCTTTGCTGTAAAATGTATGTTTACTCCATTGAATCTGACAGTTCTTTATATCGTGTCAGAATTTCACGATGAATAGACCAATAGAAATGCCCTAAAATTACTTGTATTTTACATTAACTTCCATTTAAATTTAAAAGCATTTTTGCTTTCTCCTATAAAGTGAGGTACATTTTTTATCGAGTAGCAACAATATTTAAACAGAATTTAAGAGTGAGGTTGCCATGACTACAACACTAATATAGCATTTTATTACTATTTTATTTATTAATTAAAAGCATGCAAATCTATAGGAGTTTAATGTGATGTTAACGATGACAAAATATTATTTAAATATTAAGTACCATTATGTATTACGAGCAATTATGTAATAATAGTCACCACTGACTGAGAAAACTGCCAAAAGGTTTGCTTGGTCAATGCTTGGTCAAGATCACGCGTCTAATACTTTTTTAAGGTTGGATAACTGGCTTCAAAGAGTTAAAATGTCACTCAATGTGCAACAGTGCTTTGAATTTACACACTACTAAACAAGATGCACTTTAACTCTATTGGACTACTGAAATTCTGCCCACTGCTAGTTTTAAACCAACAACATTCTACGTATGGTTAAGTAGACTTTATGCTCTAACAGACAATCAGATGTTTGATCAGCTTACCATGTGAGGTTTTGCACTGTTTCAGAGCCTCACTGAAACCTTCGCACAAGCTGAGGTCTGTCTGAGTGGTAGCACAGTCGAGGAACTGCCTCACCTCAAAGAGACATGGACCGGTCTGGGACGGGGGAACCCTGGGGACTTCCTTCAGGGGGGAAGGTATGGAGAGGGGAAGGTAGAGTGAGAGAGTGAGTGAAGGAGATATAAACAAACCAACAGGCTGAATCATTCTCTAAACCAAACTGTGCTGGACCTCCAGGAGCAGAGCCATACACCCCTGACCTAGCCTATCCACACACACCTGGTATGCAGGGGCAGGTTTGGCCACCTCAGAGCTGCTGCTGCCACCACTGAAAGCTCCAGTGAGGGCATTGCCCACCACATGCCCAACGGCTGAGCCAACTGCCACCCCGGCTGCTGTGGTGGCCATCTGGGCCATGAGGCCTGGTTGCTTGGGCTGGGCCTGGGCCTGCATCGGAGCCAGGGACACAGGAGGAGAGGGAGCCGGGGCTGGCGTGTAGGACTGGGTTGGGGAACTGAAAGCAAACAGAAGCAAGCTTGAGAAGGAGCAACCTGGAAAATAGAGTGTCCAGTTGACCTTAGCTAATTACAGCACAGTCACATTTAAGTCTGACCACAACAGGATGTGATTGAGCCATCCTAAGCCTCATCAGTGACCCTTGGATCTGGACATGAAGAAAGGGCAAATTACGTCTTCTGTGAGATCAACCACAACAAAACCTCTTTAAAGTGAATGTACAGGGGAGGATTGAACACTTAGCACCGACTCATTTAAAAGGATAAATACATTTAAAGGCATTTTCTAAAGATATCAAGGAAGAGATGTTAGAAGACCTTGAACTGTCAATAGAGCAGACCTACTATGCATGCACACCCCATGACAAGACCATAGAAAAAAGTATAGTAACTTGATTTTTGTAATGTTTTACAGGGTTTGCTGTGAAAATCAAGACACAGTGATGCTGTGAGAATTAAAGTTGCCCAAAAGATGCTGACAGTTTGTCTGGCAGCAAGTCTGAGCTTATTTTCCAGAAAGACACCTGTTAATATAACTAAATATCTTTAGTGTTAGACTGACTGACAGAGGGTACAGACTCATAGATTGAGGGAACAGACAGAGGCAAAAGACTGATAGAGGGTACAGGCTGATAGAGGGTACAGACTGGCGGACGGTGGTGTAGCTCCGCTGTATGGAGACTGGTCTAGTGTCGGACTGGTTGAGCAGAACGGTTCCTGTGTAAACAGTCACCGATCTCAGCTTAAACGGCTTTACCTCGCTGGTGCTGAAGACCGGCTTCGGCTTCCTCTCGCCATGTTAAAGTAGCTCTAATCAGAAAACGCAGCGCTGTGTCAGCCTTCAGCGGAGCTGCGGTGTCGGAAATCTGCACACTTGGGAATGACCTTGTGTGAGGGATGTGTCGTTCTCCTCCGTCCGACTCGACACTTTGAATCGACTCCTTGAATCGATTCTTTGGTCGTTGTAGGTGAACGTTGAGTGGATCGACTAGCACTTAGGGAGCAACTTTCTTTTGGAAAGTTTAGGAAAAGCTAATGTCGATCACGTGGGTAATTTAAAAGAAAAGCTGGCAGTGCTGCTGAAAGAAGAGCTGAAAGAGTCGACTCGTGTTCGTGAGATGAGCCAATTCAACCGACTCACTTAAGAGTAGAGGTGGGCGGATCGATTCCAAACATGGATAATATCGATACCAACGCTGTTATTGGTATTGATTAATACAAGTGTAAAACTCTCGGTAAGCGCTTCGCCATGTGACAACACGCTCGCTTTTTATTGTTTCACCGTCACACATCTCAGTGGCGCCAGCCAATCAGCCATGCGGGTAGGCTCAGCCTGGCCCGCCCACTCAGTCTGGCCCGCCTCTACTTAAGAGTCAAAGCGCGTGTCATGAGCGCATGCGCGAAACTACTTCTAGAAAAGTTAGCTAACGTTGCACACACACACACACACACACACAGACACACTAATGAGCTTATCAACACTCAATTACACTGTAAAGCTTGATAAACAGCTTTCTTTCCAGGATACCTGAGCAAATCCTGTTTTATGCTTTTGAAAAGGTCTAAAGTTTATATGTAGAAAAATATAAACTTATTTTTGTAGAGTTTTCTGTTGTTTTTACATTTCTAAATTATTTATATCTATTAAATATATTTTTCCCTACAATAAAATCTAATTAGGGATAAACCTGAGAGATAAGGATATTGATTTCCTAATAATAACTATTTTATAAAACCACAATTATAAACAATTACTATATACATTAATATCACTCTTCCAAATCACCCTCACTGTTGGTTTCACTAAAATTAAATTTTTTAGGAAAATTAAAATAATGCATAATTAAAGTTAAAACTGCCCAGGCCAAGAAGTGGCATAAATATATTAATGGATTTAAGTTATGTTAATTTATGTTAATACCTTTTAATTGTATGTATTTTTAAATGTTCTTATAAGGTGTGAAATGTGTTGCACAGGAAAATCTGTCTATATATCACAATGAGTCTATATATGTTTCCAATATAATATAATTTAATTTAATTCAATATAGTATAATATAATATAATTTAAAATACTGCTTTTCTGATTTTATATAGAGAATAATTCATAGTTCAGAACAATAAGATGAAAAATCCCACATACACTCATATATTTAATGACAATGCTCACGTTTGAAATGCACGCTCATGCTGCGTGGTTTCTGTTGCTTTTACCACCCTCTAGTGCTCGCACACAGAACTGCAGATTAGGTGGGAACTGTGCCAGTGTTCCCCAACACTGGTCCTGTTGGCACCCTGTGCTGCCCATTTTAGTGCTTTTTCTGCCCACAACACAACTGATTCAAATAATACGTTTTTTAACAATCTTTTTCAAAGTTAAAAGCAGGCAATTCACTAAAATGTGCAAGGTTGAGAAACACTGCACCAGATAATACATTATATGTCCAAATGTTTGGAGCATGGAGTTGGTTTCTAATGGTGTCCTGTGATAATCCATCCCATGCAGCTTGAATATTCTTACTCAGTTCTGCAGATTGTGTGGTAGGGATGAAGTGTTGATAGTGCATCCAATAGCATCCCACACATTTTCAATCAGGGATAGGTCTGGCAATGTGACAGGACGAGCATTGTCCTGTTGGAATACACACCGGAGTGTGTGTTCAGAAAACCTAGGGACACTGGTTGCAGGACCTCATAAACATAACTTTAGGCTGTCAAAATTTTGTTCAGAATTTCATTCAAAACGTAAACTGTCATGTATTATATGCATTACATGTCAACTGACATTTCAAGCCATGTGTTTTACTTTGATAGTGATTTTCAGCTTGTCTATATTGCTGGGTCAGGAGTTTCTCATCGTCCTCTTGACAGTATCCCACGGATTCTCTATGGGTACTATCTCTCTGATAGTAATATCATGCAGCAACCATTTGGTAGCAGTTTTGGCACTGTGGGCAGGTGGGGAGTCCTGCTGGAAAAGGAAATCAGAATCTACATATAGCTCTGAAGTGCTCTACCATCTCCTGGTAGACACTGTGTTGACTCTGGACCTGATAAAACACAGTTGACCAACGACAGCAGATGACACGTGCCCATAAACCATCAACCATCTTCAGACACTGGACTTCAGAAACTTTGGATTCTGTGCCGCTCCACTTTTCCTCAACACTCTAAGAGCTTCAGTTGAGAATCTAGGTTTTCCTAATGAATTTCAAATGAAATGTAAAAATTACTTTCATCTGAAAAGAGGACTTTGGGGCACTGAACAACAGTCCGGTTCTTTTCTCACATTCCTGCTCCAGGAGGGGTTTGATATCAGGAATGCTGCAGTCTTTTCCTGGATTATTAAATTTGAATGAATGAATTAAATTTGACTGTTTGTGCGTGGTGTCTCTGCAAGGACACCAGCCTCAGTCCACTCCTTGTGAAGCTCTCCCAAGTTCTTAAACAATCATGGTCTCGATGTTGAGGCTACAAGACAATACACTGACATCTATCTGCTATCAGTAATGCAATGCCAGTAAAATATTTAGCTTTTAATGTTAATTTGAACAGAACCAGTCATGTAGATGTGTTCATTACTACTATGGGAACACTTTGACGTGTTGGGGATTGTTTGGACACTAGAGGGAGTTGGTGTAAAACATTCCAAATTTATTTTAAACAACATCTCTGAGTTGAAATATGTGAGCACTGCTTAAGCTTATAAACCCCATTTAGAACCACCTATATGTTTATTCACTTGGTGGAAAGCTCACTGGAAAAAAAACCCCCAACAACTCACAAACCCTGTCATTCCTACAAACAAATGTGTACGTCAGAGGATACAACAGAGCATCTTGCTTTGGGTGATGATTAAAAAAATGCTTGCATTCTAGCAGCACAGGATGAGAAAAGTAGTTCAGTCTCTTTTCTTTCTCCTCAACTGCTTCCTCTGCCTGCTTATAACCAATGAAATAATGTCAGCATCAACTTTAATACAAAAAAACCCAAAACTTTTTGCCTTTAGGCTTTTTAGAAATGTACAGTTAGGAAGTCTATCAAATAACAATTGTGGGAAACAAATAAGTCAATTTACTCAACACATAATTCTACCTCCTTGGCAATATTCCATTTCAAGCATAATGTACCATTAAAATGCTAAATAGCAGAAGTACAACATCTATTATTAATTCCACCCCTTTCGTCTGCTCCGTGAAGTTCAACTGTTTATTTGGTCCTTTTTATCGAAATCATCTCTAATATGCATTTTCTGAATCATTACCTGAAAACAGCAGCTCAACTCTAAAAGCTTAAAGTTTAAAAGCTATAACATTTATTTGTATCTGAGAATAAAAACAGGACTACGATTATATTATGAACTCAATTCAAAGCAACTGTGTCTTAAACACCGTCTTACTCTTATTCAGTAGAGACCTTATCGGTAATAATACACTTCTTAACCTTACATTAGTATTACTTAAATTTCAAAGTGTTTATTTATTTCACTTGTTGGTTCATCCAACACTTCTCAGCCTTGAAAGTTTGTTATTTTATCAGAATACGGTGCTGTAGCTGACAGATTTTGGGAAGTATGGAAATACCAATTAACATTAATACTAATCAATTGCCATTGCTCATCAATCTCATGTAATAAATGTCATGTTCCCTCAATCACCTAAAAGTCCCCAAATTATAACATTACTACCTGCTGACCTGTTGTTCTACACTTTCCCATTCACTCTATCAAAAGCCTGTATCTCTGGCTGCTTCTCTTCCTGCCCACTGCTGCTATCTTCACCTTTGACCTGTTGCTGCTGGAGCATTGCTGTCACAGAGGACGTGGAGGCCATGGCAGACCCTCCAGGGAACATCTGTGATTATAGCACATTTTGCAGCATCTACAAATAAATAACAAATATCACAGGCTGATCAGTAATAACGGTTAATGCTCATCAGTGTTCAAAATATGCAAAAGTTGGTTAGATATGAACGGTAAGGTCTAAGTCATAAAAGATGTGGGTAAGGACTGAGGTCAAAATAGCAATGTATTGATGTTCAAAATATTAATAAAATGTAACAATTTGGAGTGAAAAAAACCCAGTATATGGACAAATGAATTGGGACACCTACTTCGTCATTGTTTCTTCTGAAATCAAGGGCTCTGAAAAGTTCAATCAAAAAATGAATTGGATTGACCTCCATCATTCCAGAGAACACTTTATACTCCTCTAGACCATGTCTGGAAGAAAGCTTCCAAAGGTGTGTTTGCTCCAGAGAGTACTATTCTTTTGACAGTACTTCTCTGCAGAGACTAGACAAGCTGTGAGAGTGCATTTGCACATCTTTCTCAGCAAAGGATTCATCTTAAATTAGCTGAATGCATCATTAGAAAGGGTGTCCACATATTTGTACAGTGTATTTACAACCCAATAATAATAATAATAATAATATTAATAATAATAAGGCATTATATGGTGAATCAAACACCAAAAATATTCAGTGAAAGTGTGTGAAAGCACTAAAGATGATGCAAAACTATAGAACCATCATGACACACAACTGAACATAGGTGATGTATTTGAAATTTTTTCATTTATTTATTTTTTTTATTTTAATTTTATTCTGGTGTTAATACAATAAATATACAAAACTCAAACTACTCAACATGCGACTGCAGGGGAGACAAGAGTGCATTTGTACAGTACAATGAAATTCAGGACAACAGGCAACCACTCGTCGATTTTACAAAATATACAAATATCCCTTGGGTTCCACTCCGGAACGACGCCCCTCGCCGCCAGGATCTCCTCAGTAGTTTCAACTACGTTACTAGTGTCATCCAATTAAAATGTACAACTTAAAGCCACGAGCTGACACACACACACGCACACAGCCACACATCAGTTCACGTCATATCATCCATCATCTCTGTCAGACTTTCCAACTTGATTCCGGTACTTTTTTCCTTATTTTTAATTCAACTGAAAAATATCAATATATAACAGAAACATTCAGGTGCCATTTGTTGAAATGTATTCATAAAAGGAAGAACGACTTGCAGTAGCTCGTCTGGATATACACGTACACTTGCAGACACTCCGTCTCCCACCCACACAAACGCACTTACATACAGACTGAGGTGGGAATAGGACAGGAAATGAACCGATAAGAAAATTCCAGGACAAACAAAAAAGAAAAACAGATAAGGATAAAAAGAACACACACACACACACACACACACACACACACACACACACACACACACACACACACACACACACACACACACACACACACACACACACACACACACACACACACACACACACACACACAACTGCTGCAAAGTTAAAGGATTCACACACTTAAAGCAGTCTTGATACGCTTACATCCCATACTTGTGAGACGTGGCTGTTTCTAGGTGACTGTCACCAAGGCTACAAGGTTTTATCCATAACATAAATAAAAAGGAAAAAGAGTAAAATGGGAAAAGCAGGTCTGTTTAAACAGCTTCAGAGCCCCGATGCTGATCACCTGTGGTGGACTCGATGGCTGGAATTTGCTTGAGGCTAAACACTAACTCGAAAACACGCAGACACTTTAAAGGGACACTCCAGAAATCTTCCCACTAATCTCCTACTGCTGCATCTATATTTCAAACAGCAGGACATAAGAAACTGGCAAAATCCCCCATAAACCATGCCAGTCTTGAGGTAACACGCTAAATTTAAGACACTGTAAGACACTAGCCCTGAACTAACTCAGCAAATGGGAACTGAAGTACAGGGATGTGAAATTTCTTTACGTACGATAGGCCCCGTCAAAGCTCACAAATATGAAATGAGTTAAACACAGAATCGCCATCTGCTGAGGCACAGGCAGGAGAGCAGGATAAACAATTATCACAAAGCCTCAACAAAGATATTGAAAGAAATCTGACACACCCTGAGATATGGAAAAAATTACCCTCTGCATTGTATTTTTCCCGAAATTTTTTACCCTGACTTTCTCCTAGCAAATTTGGAAACGTCAATCCCTCAAACCCATTATACACTAGAAGGGTGAAGATGAGCACATGCTTCCTCCGATACTCTGATGATGTCGCCCAACGCCACTTTTCGAACTGCAGCCATTTGCATCTTTACTGGACAGCCAACACGCTCGGAGGAAAGAGCCGGGTCCCCAGCTCCGATACAATGGCTAACAGATGCCTGTGCCGACCAGAATCAACAGTGAGTGTGATGTGGGAAGAGAGTGCCGTCTACCCACCCAGAGAGGGAGAGCAGGCCAATTCGAACCTGCAATCCTCATATCAAAGTGAGCATTGCTATTTTAAATTAAAAATTACTTCTGCATTCTATATTAATAACAAATTAACCCCAGCATTGTTTTTTTTTTAATTAAAAATTACTTACGCATTGCTATATTAATAAAAAATTAACCCCAGCATTATTTTAAATTAAAAATACATCTGCCTTGCTATATTAATAAAAAAATTAACCCCAGCATTATTTTAAATTAAAAATACGTCTGCATTGCTATATTAATAAAAAATTAACCCCAGCATTATTTTAAATTAAAAATACGTCTGCTTTGCTATATTAATTTACTTTCAAGGGGATTTTGCACATTAATCTGGTTTTAATTGTAATTTTAGGAGTAGATTTTGTGTAAATCATAATAACAAATTATTTAAGTGACATTTCAGTTCACTCACCTCTCTGTGCTCCACCTAAACCTCGTCTTGGCTCAGCCGATCAGACAGTGGTTCTGTGTTTAGCTTAATGAATATCTCATGAAGTTTTGCATACAGGGCTAGGGTGTTAACCCCAAATTCCAAACCTTTATCTTCCAAGCGCTGAGTGAAGAAGTTAAAACCTTAGCTATAACTGCGAGCTGTGAACGCCCTAGTCTTAGACTAATGCAGTAACTGAGCTAATGCACTAACAGCGGACCTCTATCCATGCCCTCAGCCAATGAGCTAAACTTTAGCTCTGGAAAAACCCTGTAGGCAGTAACCCTGACCTCACAAGCAAAATTTGAGTTTGATGTGTTAAGAGGGGACCCTAACCCTGAGTCAACTTGCTGGACCCGCTCCAATGCAACAACCATGAGCAAATGTGAGCTGACAGGCCAAGTTCTGGACTAAAGTGGTAACCATGAGATAAGAAGCTACTTCAGAGTTATCTCTGAACTAGGACCCAAGCGCAGGACTAACATGGTAAGCGTGAGCTAGCAAATTAACTGTGAGATTACATCGTAGCCCTGGACTAACTTGGTACCTTTGATCTCAGCAGGTAAATATGAGCTTACATGCAAACCACAAAGTAACAGCCTGTCTCTGACCTAGTGCGCGATAGACGACTGAACGTACTACTAAGATGCAGCAGAGATTAAATCAAAATTACAGGAGAATCCCTTTAATCATTCTCTCTACCTCTCTCTCTCTATGTCTCTCGCTCACAAACACACACACACACACACACACAGACAGACACACACAGACACGTAGCATGTTGAATTTACTGGTACTCGGAGTGCGTCACATACTGAAACGCGCGCTTTTCTCCCCATCGGCCATCTATCCTCTCCTCAAGTGTCCCATACCTCTAAAAGCTGGACCGGACAGTGGAGGTGGACTTAGCAAGCTTCTCATGCACCTTTTCGAGCAATATCCTGAGGATTACACGCGCTTCTCCTGACCCCCTCCCGAGTTTCCATTCCAAAGTAGTGTTGGTTAAAAACAAAAAGAAGGCTGGAGGCGCTCGGGAGCGTTCAAAGGTTTGGAATCAGCCAATATACTTTTACATGTTAAGCCAGCATGGTTTTCTTTTCTCCTACTCTTGTCCTGGACATTTCCTGTCCAACATGTTGGGAGAGTTTTCCAGCTCTCCCTGATCCAAGATGTGGATAGTTGGACAGGGCTATTCCAGGACCAATACTGGAAACACTGGTTTAATTAAGCAATACAAGGGTCTATATACACACACAGGCATAAGGAGGGGACAGCATAAAAGGCCTGCAACTCTGTGAGGGGGGGGGGTCACCGGCAGTCATTCCAGGCCGGACAAACATTCCGACCCTGGATGCAACCGCAAGGAGGTCGTAGAGCGTCAGCTCATGTCTGAGAGGCAGGAGAGGTGTTTCTGGGGGAACGGGAAGAGCAAGGAAGGAAGGAAGGAAGGAATGTGTGCGTAAGGCGGATCGGAGATAAGAGCGTCGTCAAAATCTCCTACTGGGCGCAGTGAGAGACAGACATTCCTTTCAGCCAATGACAGTGCTGCAGGAATGGTGGTTGGTGGGATGAGCTGGTGTATTCTTCATCTCTTTTCGAAATTGTTTATTTTTTAACACAACAAAAAAGGCCTGAACGCACAATTATGATGCTGCCGACTCTTGTGCAGGTGTGCACAGATATGCTGCTGACACACACACACACACACACACACACACACACACACACACACACACA